>JABASP010000748.1:0-41692 GCA_019776565.1 Sminthurinus signatus
TTTATAAAGGAATTTTGAAAACATCGTTGGTCATCGAAAACGAAGATTTACAACGATGCATCGTTGACGAGAAACTTCGCTCAAAACGATGACTACAATATCGAAGTTACGAAGCCTATAGTTGTATCATGTAATCTGATTGTTGTTCTGGTTGTTGTTGATGTTGTTGTTGGATAAATGGTAAATGGTAAATGGTTATGTCAAGAATCGCCGAGTAGGGAGAAAAGAAATATACAATATATAGGAAAGCACAAGAAAATTGCTGCTGCCTCAAAAAAGGCCAATCTAGGCCGAAGGTAATGGTCCACACACACACACACAAGAAAATAGAAGAGACAAGAAAGAAACGAGGAGATACTGGACTCTTGTTTTGTATAAAGTATAAATGTATATCTGTGTGTGTGTAGTACTTACATAGTTTGCTGATATTTTCTGCTGTTTATTGTGTGTGTACACGAATTATTATTATTTCATGGCGATGGTCAAAGGAAGTTACACATTGAATGTGTTGTGTGTGTTTCTAATGCATTTATACTTTATACATTTATCTATATGAGACTTGAGACTATCAGTCAAAGTTGTGTTCTTTGGTGTTTGGTGTTTGATGTTTGATGCTTTCTGTTGCATTTCATTTCACATTTCATATTTATAATAATGTATCTAAAATCTAGAGCTTGATATATATACATATATATGTATGAATTAGCTTAGAGCATCTAAGCTTCTGTAAACTATATGCGAAAATATTATATATATTTCCCTGTAATTCCTATTATATGAGAGAATATTGAAGTAGTAGCAGGAAGCTGTTGCTGTCCACATTTCGCTATCTCAATACTTTGTATCTCCTATCTACTGTGTAGTAGTAGTAGTAGTAGTTGCATGTTAAATGTTACATGTACAGAGAACAGAGAAAGAATAGCGAGGACCGGATAAGGCAAAAAAAAAACTCAGAGAAATAAATGGTCATTTTCTTGTGAACTTGTTGATAAATGCGAAATGCCGTTCTTCTCTACTGTCTATAATATTTTCTTATTACTGTTCAACTTATTTTTCTTTTTCTTCTCCTTCTTCTAGTTCTTCGTCGGCGTATCAAATTATTATGTACATTACTCTTATGCCAACGCATGTATATTACTACCATTATGCATTATGTATTATGTACCTACTTACATATCTACCTAATTTCTTTTCTTTTTTTCCTATACTTTAACAAATGCTTGAAACATTTTTGCTTGTGTACTCTGGTCTTTTGCCTCTGGTCTCTGGTATCTGGTATCTAAAGCAGTAGTACTCATGCTAATGCTAATGTCTGCTGTTCATTTTCAATGAAACCAACAGAAAAACTCAAAACTCGAACCAGATAACACAATGTACAATAGCATTCATCCAGAAATGAAGAAGATGAGGCAGTTGGTCTTCGTCTCAAAGTGAAATCAAGTCAGTCTTTTCATATTTCAAATGATCCACACAATATACAATGTATACATATGTACTTTTGAAAAGTTTGCATGTGTGGATTGTAAAGAATTGTAGGTTTTTTTTCCCTTGGAAATTTATTTATTTGATGATATTGACTATATAAGCCACTAAATTAAACACAACTAAACTACTTTTTTTTATCTTTCTTCCCCTTGTTTTGTATCTTGTGTCTTGTGTCTTTTGACTGACTGAGAATTATTAAGAATTGAGAACGTATGATTAAAGTCAAACTCAAGACTCAAGACTCTTGATACAAACTCAAATTCAAACTCAAACTACATTTGAGAATTGGCTGGACTGTGAACTGTGATTATGAATAGAAGAAAAGCAAAAGAGAGGAGAGAATAGAAAATACACGTATAAAACACAATACAATATCTGATTTCATCTCTCTCTTTCTTTCCTTCTTTCTTTCTCTCTTTCATATCATTTCTCTAGTCATTTATTGTGAACCCATAAGCTTTTGCAAATCTTTGCACATCTTTTGTTGTAGTACAAAGTTGCCGAGTCATGGGAGGTCGAAAGGTTGTCCCTCTTCTTCCTCATCACATCACATCATATACCGCGCTTACACTATATTAAAATATTAAATCCTTATTATCATATTATATTGTTATTGTGAGATGTGAGATGTGCCCTGGCACATTATATTATTATTGTATGTGGAGACCAAAGATCATCCTGGCAAATGGATGAGAATGAGAATGGATTTATAGCATTACACATGTGTATAGTGTCTTCTGTTCTATTCTATTCTGTTTTGTTTCTGTTTGGAATTTGGAGGTTGGAAAACTTTTATTCTACTCCATTCTATTTAATCAAAATTCCAAACGACTTGAATCTTGAATCTCGAATGTATTGTAAATTTGATGTGGCCTACATTCTACACGGTACACTGTACAATGTACAATTTAAACTTTAAGTAAGATTCAAACTGCAAACTGCATGTATGCATATAGAATGTAAAACAAACACTCATACATGTGCGCATCAAATGTCTCATATCGTGCTTAATGATACGTGTATGAGGTGAAATCCAAACTTCCTCTTTGCAGAATAAATGAATGAAGGAATGAGTACATGCATATTCATACCTTTATATGTTTTCTTGTGTTATGTTATGTCCAGTTAAGACTGAAGTGTAACTGAGATTTTCTAAAATTGCATGTCTAATTACTCACATACTCACATGGCGAGTGTACAGTGTACACTCTTTTTACTTAACAACAACAACGGATACAAGCACAAGATATTTATCTTATGAATAGTCAAAGCAAAAGACAATAGTAATAACAGTAATGAGAGAAAAGGGAAAACTTTACTATATTTTGGAGGATCGTCATAATATTATATTCTTACTTTTTTATTATTATTTTGAGCTCGGACTTTCGCTTCACAATGTTTGATCTTTAGAACTCAAAACTCAGAACTCAGCCTGTATATTGTATATATTGGGTATAATGTTTAAAGAATATCCTCCCCCATTTTAAAATATTACATTTTCGGAGAAGAAAAATGAGAGGGAAGTTCCGTCTGATCATGGATCTTCATCCGTGTAACCATTCTTTGACTTTGAGTTACCTCCAGTCTCCAGTCTCTAGAATCTAGACACAAGGCTCAAGTCCAATTCGGGTCGTATATCGTACAGACCAAATATTGAGCCCGGCTAAGCCAGACCAAACCAGACGAAATCCTTAGGCGTACATTTGGTATTGGAATGGATTGGATTGGATTAGTGATGCGTAATAGAGAATGTCATCTTTGTTTAGTATAAATATAATACCCAAGTGTATTGTATATATATATATAGATTCTAACTGTTATCCTCCTACTTTTTTTTCTATAAATTGTTGGCTCGGGCCGTGAAGTAAAAAAATGGTGGGTGCATAGATTTGATGTGCTAGGGAAACAATGCAGACCTTCTCTGTTCCTCATCTGACCTTAAGGATCTAATCAACACCTCTTATCCTTAGAGAACTCGGAACCTGAGAAAATCCCACCCCTACCTCAAACTACATTGGGGAATAAGGGCCATGCCCAATGCCCAAGCATCTCGACTCTCGACTCTGGACTCTCGACTCTAGAGATTTGAGACTTGAAGATGTTTGAACTGAACTGGACTTGAAGTACTATAGAAATAATAATAATAATAATACTGATAATATAATATAATAGACACTAATATACTTCTATTGACTTTTCTAATATCCGTACGTGTTCACACCAAATAATAAAAATAATACCTCAGCTACAGCTTTTATATTATATAACACAAATGGTACATGTATGTACGTAATCTTGATTACTTTCAAGGCGAGAGAAATGCACATCGACAGATTGAAAGGAAAAAACCACCCTTTTCTATCGTCTTCGTCAATCCTCTCTTTTGGCTTTTCATTTTCAGTTTCATTCTTTGACGATAAGTAGAAAAGTCTCCTTCCCTCCTCATCATATTCTGTATTCACTATTCAGGAATCAGGCTGAGGAAGATGATGTGCATTGTGTATTGTTTAGATGGATTATGTGTCGTATACCTTTAACATTTAATATTTAATACCTCTCATACTCATGCTCTTGTGTCTCGTCATATCAACTTACCTACCTCGTGTATCAATTCCATATTCCATGTAACAAAGTATTAAAAATCATATTCATATTCATCCATATACACTATACAATCTACAATCTACACGTTGAATTTTTACAGCAGTACGTAACACTATCATTATTATTACTATTATTATTATTATTATTTTGTGGATGTGTGCTTTGTACTTTGTACAAAGATTCTACTCATTACACCTTCCACATCACACATCATGGAGGAACAAACGCCCGAGAGTGTATATTTAGAAACATACAGAGTACAGAGCCTGTGATTAGAGAGGGCAATACACCCTCCCCAATACGATGTACCATGTACCATCATCAAGGTATTAAAACAGAACTGCGGCTTTTTTCCTCTCTATACTAGATACTAGACGATACAATGTACAACTTATACAACGTCCACTGTATATTGTACATATATATGAATACAGAGGATTCATCAACCACGTTATTGCTTTGTAATTGTACGTTGTAATTGTAGCGGCTAACAAACTAGTAACAAGAGAGATAGAAAAGAATCAAAGACAGAAGAAAGACAGAGAGAGACTGCTCAAGAAATTTTAACTTGAAGAAAATTTACACACACATAAAAGGTTTCAAGTAACAACTAACAAACTAACCTGCTCCGAAACTTCCATTTTGAAGAGTTTTCATTTTTGTGCAAGTGGAAGAAAAAAAAGAAGAAAATACGGGTCATTGCTGATTATGACGATCGATTTTATTTTTTTTACATGTGTTAAGAAAATTTCTCATGTTCCATTCCTTTCATAACGAGGATTTAAAACAACTATAGAGTTTAATAATAATATAATGCTATGCAAAAATATTACTGTACTTGTGAATACGTTGTATATTTGCATGTTGTTGTTTTTTTCAAAAAAAAGTTTAAATTGATTTCACATGCAAAGGATTAAACACTTTGGTTATGAAATAGAAGAAGGATGTACAATGTACATCGTACATGTAGTTTTTGTATTTTCCCTTGTCGTTTCCATTACATTTGAGATTTGAGCAGGACTTCCCAAATGCTGGGTAAGTTTTTAGTTTATCACAGGATAAAAACTATCCACCATGATGATGACGATGAGGGAATGAAAGTTAAAAGAGTTTCCGTAATATATCAAACTGTATTCTATACATAAGATAAAAATGCATAGCTATGCTAGTGCATACATCTACACTTGCATATAAAATGTGACATGTGATGAGCAGTGTAGTGTGTAATGTAGAGTGTAGTGGGAATAGAAGCTTACACACCTTCAACGATATTGCGGTACATAATAATATTGCAATTGCTTTTTTGCATCGTAAATTGTAATTGTAATCTGGTGTCTGGTACTTTGATGTATTAGTCATTTGTATTTTGTTATCTACAGTTTACAGTTTACAAATATCCAGGCAACTGAGAACTGAGAACTCAGGTATTATCTCCCTCTTTCTCAGTCTCAGTCTCACCACTCACAAACTCACAAACTTCCTCTGAGAGACTGTGTGTTTATAGATGTTGTGGCTACGCTTTAATGTAATCATCTATCCTCTTTTTATTTTTCTTCTTCCTCCTTCAGTTTTGCTCCTCATCATCATCATGTGAGCATGTATCTATATTCTATATGTATAAAATGTAGAATGTAGACACATGTGTGCATGTGTCCGCTCATTCAATGACTGCATTGCTTGGAGTCTTTGTGCCGAAATTAAAAGTGTTTTTTTCATCCGCCGACAAGACAAGACAAGCCAAGCCAAGTCAAGTCAAGAAAACACAACATAACATCACACAAGACAAACCTGAGCAATTCCCAAGCTCATGTCTTTTTATACGTGTGCATAGATTAAGTTTACATTTAGCTATGCCGCTTCACTTGATTATTCCATGTGAATAGGGAATAGAGGATAGAGGATACGTGTGTGTCTGTGTGTTTTCCTCTTGGACTTTTTAATTACTCCACCAAATAAACTGACTCAATGAGTGGAAGTACAAATATCCTTTGTACATTGTACATCTTATACATTATATCTTATACCTTTTACACACATCTATCTACAATCTGCATGCATAAGTATTCTTGGTTTCTTCTACTATATAGCGTATTTTATATTTTATACAGGAATAAAAAGTTTAATTTTGTATGTTGTGTGTTGTGTGTCTTGTTTGTTGGCATTGGCAATGCTAGTGGATCGTACATGAAGTATAAAGTATTAAATATCCTGACTGTATTAAATCTACTCACAAGACAAAACAGCACAATTTCTTCGTTGGCTATGGCTATGCTTCCGCATTAACATTCTTTTCCTTTCCCTCACTTCTCGGCACGCACATGATGTCAGTCTCTTCAGCGTCTTCTTCTTCTTATTCTTATTGTGAATCTCTCTCTCCATGTGGATTTGTCTGTGTGTGTGCGTGTACTTATTTTACTATTAACATCACAGTTTGTTCACATTTATAGAGGAGAATGGATTCATAATATGCCTATTTACATTTATGATTGCAATTACTTTGTATGTATTATGGACACTGTACAGTGTACACGTTGGACGTTGGCCGGACTGTATAATATTGTGTACAGTGTCTCGTTACTCGTTACTCGTTAGATTGAAGATGGACTAATGTGAGATGTGAGAGGAAGAGAAAATATAAACAAGTTGAAATATTCCGTTGAGGCAGATTCAAAAGTAATAAGAGAGTGTAAACTGTTGTTTGTTGAGCATTGAAGCTCTGAATATTGAATATTGAACAGTGAACATTGAGCATTGAGTCTACCTCGATTCTCTTTCGTCCATTGTAAATTGTAATCATGGCTATCCATCCATCCAAAATATGTAAAAAATAAAAATGGATTTGTTCATTCTGTATTCTGTGGATATCCATGCGTTTTCGTATTCTATTGTATTGTTATTGTTATTTGTTATTATTATTATATTCTGGTTGATGGTTATACTGGGAAGCCACCAGCAGTAGTATGAAACAATAAAGAAAAGAAAAGTCCAAGTTGAAAAAGACTGGACTTGTTAATACGATAATCGGCCGAATACGTCTTGTTACTGCCCTGGCAAGTAGTTACTAGATACTAGACACTAGAAACTAGACACACAGATGGACTGAGTAATTTATGTAAATATTTATTGCATACAATTGAACAGTGAGTAGGGAGTAGTGTACACTGTATATTTTATACTGTATATTGTATATTGTTTTTCTGTTGTTCTAAAGGTCTGTGAGAAATTATCAAAGTAAATTCACGCAGTGCCGTCGCCACTACTTGTCTCTTTCTCTTTCCCCTTTTCTATCTCCCTCTCTCACTCAATTTCTCCATACTCCATACACCATAGTTCAAGTCCATCTAATATCTAATGGCAAAGCCAAAAACTACAAACCACACCATACCATGTCATACAATAACAATAATAATAATAATAGTAGCAGTAGTAGTAGTAGTAATACAAGAGGGTATTTTAAATAGTAAGCTCCAGGTTGAAAAAAGGTAAAGAGTACACCTCTCTCTTTCTGTAGCTTCTATTTTGTTTGGAGCTTTGAGTTTTGAATTTTGAACTCAATGTTTGATACTTGTACTTGTTGTTTTATCCCGTCCTGTCATACGCCTCATCATGCATCATGCATGCATCTTTCTTTGGATTAAAAATGTAAATAAAAAAAAATATCAAAGTTTTTTTTTCCACTGCAATTTGTATGCAAAACAAGGTCATGCTATGACAAGCAAAGCTTTATCATCGGATGATGACTTTTGCCGGACGACTGGACTCTCCAATTTTCAATCTTCAATCTTCAATGCAAACATTTATCGTTTATGATGTGTATAAAATAAAATAAAATAAACGAGGTACGAATTTTCTAGGAGCTGTCCATATGTCAAAAGTCATGAGTCGTAATAAATACAATACAGGATGCATTCTTACTACTTGAGTTACAAAGACAAGTTAAATGACGAGGACGAGATGGATGTTTATATAATAATAATAATAAAATATGCAGAAACAGTAGCTTTTTTGTTTTTACTTCCATTTTCAATCTACGTGTACATTCTACATATTTGACTGGGATCAAGTTGAAGTTTTGCATAAAGATGAGTTGAGTGGAAGATGCTCATAATATGATCAAAAGTGACTTAACACGGATAGTAGGTAAGTAAGTGTGACGAGGAGAGCAGAATTCAGAATCCAGCAGGTTTTGTTCTGTTCTGCCCATGTCATGTTGCTCCTATATGTACTACTATAGACTCATATTTCCTGTCCTATCCTAAGTAATCTATATGCTATAGACTATAGACTGTGGAAGATGGAAGATGGACGATGGATGGAATCCAACATACCATTTTTTTTGTATTATGTAACTTGTAGAGTAAAAATCGTATCATATTTCATTTCTCTATGACGGGATGTTCCTCATCACACATAGGCTTTATACTTTATACTGTGAACATGTGCATGTGCATAGTATAAATGTCGTTGTCGTTCTATCTCCATCTCCAAAGTAGCCAACGTTAACGTTAATTCCACGATAAAACTTGAGACTCGAGACTTGAGCATTTCCGTGTAAGATCATCATATATTTCAAAATCTCTCTATATCTGACTTTATCTTTTGGATTTACACGTGCACATGTCCTAAAATGAAATGATGGGCATGAATACGAATATGAATATTAAACACAGAGGACAAAGTAGACATTAGACAAATATTAGAGAGTGAATTTAAGTTAAATGGACAGTGGACAGTGGACACAGTGATGCATTATCATTATTATTACGCAATCGGTTATAGGTAAAAAAAACACTGTACACTTGTAGACTTGAAATAATGATGAAAAATCTAAGCACGTGTCCCTCAGCCTCTCTGTCTGAATGTCATCTCATCAAACTAAAATTCAAAACTCCGAAATCAAAACTCATTTGATTTTGATGTGCTCTTCTTCTTCTTCTTTCTTTTCTAGTTGTCTATCTCATTGCCTCATTTTACATTTTTATACTCATACTCATGTTGATGAAAATTTTATAGATTTTACCTATACAAGTACAAATACACGAATGGTAACTCTTTCAACCAATTGGACGAGAGGAAGGAAGAAACAATGTGTATGGTGTATCATAAATGTATGTATATTGTACATTGTACATGCATTGTTGAATTAAAAGTTTCAATTATTTTATTACGCACACATATACACATTACACACATATACATGTACTAGTACTATGTGGAAAAAATATTATATGGTCTTCTCTAACGAATCTCGTCAATTTATTTCTCTTTCTATTGAATATTGAACCATGTAAAAAAAGGAAAAAGACGCACATATGGAAATTTTATGACTACTTGTCCACTTACTGTATTATACTAGTTAATAGATACTAGACAGTAGACTCTAGACTGTATAGAAAAGAACATGACAAGTTGCGGATTAATTCTCTAGAAAAAAAACAAGACAACTCAACTAAAAATCACATTCTCTAGAATAACAATCACATTTAAAACATTCATAATGTGAAATAAATTAACAGCTTCCCAATTCTATTAGCTATTTTACTATCCATTGAATCTCGAATCTTGAATTGCACATTGTACAATGTAGGTACATGAGCACGAGGATAATCAGAAAGAGTTATTGTATGACCCTCATCAAGCACTGGTTAATTGTGCATCATATAAAGAAAAACATGGTAGTTGTAGTAGTAGTACGAGTACTTTCTAGTAGCAATATACATAATACATAATACATACCACATACAGACACAACTTTATGGTTTCTGCATTTCCTAATGTGTGTACAATCAAATAATATTATATGATATTACTTTACATTATGGCGATGATAGTACAAGTATTCAATATTTGTTTTTGCTAATACATTCCTGTTGTACATTTGGATTTGGAAAGTCGATTCATCTTCTATTTCATCTTTGTCGCTGTTTTTGTTCCTGGAGTAATATAAGGAATTGACTCAATCCTCAATACTCTTGAGTCAATAGACACCTTGAACATTTCAAATGATTAATAATTATATTGTATCTTGTATCTCCCTTTAAAGAAAGTCAGCATGAGTATTGAGTATGAGCAAAGATTTTTTTTGGAGGAAACATGCGTGCGGATTCTTTAGACTTTGAAGACTTGGTATTTATTTATATGGGATTTTGATTGTATACTCTGTATTTGTCTACATTCTACAAGATTCATACTGTTACTGCTCCTGAGTGTCTGTCTTGGGCATTCCTATTCTTTCATCATTTTTTCATGCTATTTGAACTGGAAACGAAAAAGAGAGAATGAAAAGAAGCAATTTCTTTCATTTCATTTCTCTTTCCATTTGAAAATATATCCATTAATTCGATCTCTATATAAACTACAAACAAGAAATAATGCATAAATACAGTAAAATACAATGCAACATAACAATACACACGTGTATGTGTACTCCAATAATAATTCCCTTTTACAATATTTACTACACATTTCCATGTGAATCTATCGTCAACATCAGCATCAACATTCAAAAAGAAGCATGAGGCCAAAAACAAAAAGTAATAAGAAAAATCATTAGACCAAACCAACTTTTTTTTCACTATATATAATTTATTTTTGCAAAAAAACAACAAAAAAAACAACATTGAGAAGAAAAAACTCACTTTGATCAAAAACTGTATCTTGTACATTGTACACAAATACATACATAAACAAAACACAAAGCACCAGACACTTATGAAGAACTATAATCGTTCTAAATTATGGATTAAACCTTTCAAGGGGTCATTTAACAAGACAACAGGAGAACACTAATACTCATGCTCACACTAACACTACTACAGCTACAAATTACAACCGTTTAGGCGAGTCAAATATCAAATACAATACAAAACATAAGAATGAAATTTTTTAAGGCGATTTGTACAAGTACAGTAATAATAAACAATACTGATTACACACACAAAAACACAAACAAAATCCCTCATAATAAGTACAAAACAACAAAAAAAAAAAACAAAACGTTACAACTTTGGCAAAATCAAGTCATAATAAACGTAAATTAAGATTACTCATTACACGTTAAACACATAATATTGTATGCATAACACAACAAACAACAAAATGAATGTTACACAATCTAATCTTCAGTTTAGGAACAAAATCACTCTAGTCTTTAGTACAATTTAATAAAATCCTAATCCAAATCCAAATTTATTTTACTGCTACTCATTATACATGTAAATAATGCAAACAAATGAATAGGTATAAAGTTGGTTAAACTTGCTGTAAAAAAAGAAGAGGAAGAGAAATCTTTCTGGCTTAAATTCTGCATTATTTTTACTGTTGTGTCTTTGGCTCCCAGAAGTTTTTTTGTATGTATAATGTACAGTGTACACAACAATGACAATTTCGATATCGATGTCGACGTCGATGTAAATCAAAATTAAAAGAATAAAACGGTGTGAAGAACAGAGTACAGAGACACACTTTGACTTTGAGTATTTTGAGTATCCTTCTCCAACCTCTACACTATACATACACAAATGAAGAATACACTTTTAGATTGGATTGGATTTCTCTCGGCTTCACCAAAGATCCTAGTCCTGTTAAACCAAAATGGGAAACATTGGGTTGATGATGACTTTCAAAATAGTTGAAATCAATGGTTGATTAATTAGAAGGATGATACTTGTGTACATAATCGTGACAATATATTGAAAAAGTACATATATACGATACATAATATGTATTATGATGTGTACAAGAAGAACAGTCTAGAAGAACAACAAGAGATTTGTAAACTTTGATTTTTTGATTTGCTCCCATGGAGAGCGACACGCGACAATAAACCTTAAACCTTAACGACCACATCACCAACACCAACTTTAACATTCAACATCCAACCGCATCTAAAACTCTCAAACTTTATAACTTATAACCTTAGAACAAACACTCAAAATTGAAAAAGTGCAATAAGTCAAGTTATATCAATATCAATATCGACATCTGAACTCGGAACAGTGGCTCGAGCTTCAAGTACACATGTATGAAAAATATCATACATGTATGTAGATTTTTGGCAAGAAGCAACAAGCAAATATTTGTATAGAGTCTAGAGTCTTAGAACTAAAAATGACGAGCAAAAGTTAAAAGTTTCTTTGGTCTGAAAAGTAAGCAACGGAACTTTTTCATTCTTTTCTCAGTCCTTCCTTGATTCTCTCTCCCTCTTCTATTGGATTAACGTTTTATATTCTACTCTATTCTATTCTCTTGTCTTGTCTCAGCTGTTGACTCTAAGGAAAAAGACAAAGTTGACATTGAAGCGATAAACCAAACCAAACCAAAAAAGAGATGATGAAGAACAGTCAGTCATTCTTCGTAAGACACAAGACACAAGACATAAGATGTAAGACGGATCACTATTTGAATCTTTGAATAGACAAAAGTACCACACATAACATGTATACAGTATAACTGAAACTGCAAAACTGCATACACCTATACCATATATTGTATATTGTAAAACCAACTACCGAAATAGACACAAGACACAAGACACAATACAAATATATATCACTGTCGAATTTTATACATAGTACATACTACACCAACTAAAGAAGAAAAAGAAGATGATGATGAAGGTAAATTGTAAATGATGATAGTTTTAGAATCAGAAATCAGAGGATCACACACAGCACAGCAGAAAGATTCTACTTTATACATTCTATCTACATAATACAATAAGCATAAATAAAATGACAAAAGAGTACAGGAGAGTTTGTATTCATATTCTTAACTCGGTTGCTTATTTCTGTTTTGTCTTTGAATTGGTCCTTCATTTGTATTTGTATCTGAACACCTTTTCTATTTCTACCATCACAAGACACAAGATACGAGACACAAGATATATCATGAATCATGAACTGTCTTTGATACATTTGTATGAAATAAATAAAAGAAATTGCAAACAACTTGAAACTTGAATGTCTTGAATGTCTCGAATATATTGACTATTGACGATTGACTATTGAATTTGTAAAACTACGCATGTGAACGTCAAGAGGCCCATGCAAAAAGAAAAAAGGGTGAGATAAAAAAGGAGAATCAAAATGAGTTCGCGTACCTTCAATTGTTCCAAAACAGCTTGACATTGGGTGGCTCCCGTTCCTCCTGGAGACGAAGAAGATGCAGATGATGATGATGAGGATGATGTGGTTGGTGGCATTAAAGCCAAATGATCATCAATTGACACTACCAATCGTTCAAAACCGTTATTGACTTTGGTCACAAATGAACATTGCACAAATAATCCTCCGGCAACTGCCAATAATAGCAGGCCGAATTCAATCACTGAAATCCGTCCCATATTTGAAGAAATCATTTTGACTTGAATTTAATTTTTTCTTTCCTACTTTAACTACTACCAATTGTAGTAGTAGCAGTAGTAGTTTTAGTAGTTGTAATCAATTTTTTAAACACAAGATGAAAACACAGTTTAAAAGTATTTAATATTTTTTAGATTGTCCAAATTAAAATTTTCAATGTTTAGTTTTATAAAATTTGTTTTGTAAAGTTCACTAACAAACACGCACAAAATCCCAATTATTCATAGTTTTAACACGAGACGAGGTCATTTTATTTTTATTATTATTTATTTGATTATGGTTTTTTTTTCTAAAGTTTTTGATGAATGTTTGATATATTTCAGAAAACAAGATTCACAAAAACGGGAAAAAGTTGTTCACTTTTCCTACTTTTACACTTGACACTGAGGAACTTGTAAGTTGTAGGTATTTTTCTATGTTTTTACTCAAATGTCGAAATGGTTGAAATTAAATCAGGCAGAATAATTTTCCTCAAATTTCCTTCCCTTTTTCCACACAGAAAAGTCCCAAATCCAAAATTCCAAATGCACAAATGATGGAACAAACGAGTAAATGAATGAATGAATGAACAAACGAGGTTTTTCTCTTTTCTTTTCCTCCTTTTCTCTGACTCGTTTCCTTATGTCGTTTCACAAAACACAGATTTTGTCGTCAATGTGTATAAAATGTGTTCCGCCAAATGTGACAGAGACACAAGAGAGTGGGAGTGTGTGTGTGGCTATTCCAAGTTTACTCCGGGTTTTGAAAAAGGAGTATTCTCATAGAAAATCCATCCAGGAAAAACTGACTCCGACAGACAAGAGAACAAGTGATCAACACATTGCCTCTTTTGTAATTCTAGTTATGCGGAACGTGTTGTACGTTCTCAGGGCAGTGTTTTCACAAAATCCGGTCCTTTCCTTCCACATTCACTCAACTATCCAAAATATCTATAATCTATGATCTATATCTGTATAAGTATATATGTATTTTTTCACTGTTTAAGTATTAAAACACACACACACACACACAGAGACACACTGGTAAGATTCAAGATCACTCGTCTACAGATTTCTTGACGACTTCTGGATTCTGGAGTCTGGATAACTTTTACTATTTCTTTTCTAAAATTCTTCCCTCTTTCAACTTCCAAATTGTACACCCCAACTGTTCTCGGGTAACTTTTACTATTACTATTACTACTGATATTACAAACACTGGTAGTGCTCGTCTTACAAATTTGAGTATTAGTACAGAGTAGACACTAAACTCTCGGACGTGTTTTGTTTCCCCGTTCGGTTTTCCCCCTTCCTTTTCCTCATGGGATGGGAAACAAGTGTGAACAAATGTGGTGTAATGACAGCTTGAGCACTGATTGGGTCACTTTTCAAAAAATTATTAGAAAAGGCACACAGACTGTTTTAGTTTTAGCTTTAGTATTAGTTGTATGTATATAGCACTACAGGGCTAATATTATATTGAATTGGAAACACAGTTAAAAGTTGTAAGACACAAAAGTTGTTAAGTCTTCCTTGTAGTTGTCGTTTAGTATTGCATTGATAACAACTGTCACTTAGTAGACGTATGAGTATACGGAGACGTAAGGCCTTGCTTGCTGAACAAATGAACAGAGTAGTTGTACAAACTTGTGCGTCTTCAGACACTCACTGAAACAAACTGACTTGCTGTAAAATTTTGTAGTCTACCTCAGCCGGTTCTATGTATCTCTCTCTCTCTCTCTCTCTTTCATTCTCGCTCGCTCGCTGCTCACTCCTCTCCTTCACTCTCGTAAGTAGTTGTATCGTAGTAGTATCTGTATCTGTAGCTGTAGTACGGCGTATACATACGGTGGATATAGTAAACATCCTTTCAAACCATTGTGCGTATGCACTGTACACTGTACATAAGCGATCCTGAAACCCAACAAGAAAAAGGACATTAGTGTACATTCTACATGTATGTACATTGAATAAAGTTGAGCTGAGCTTAGCTTTTCCCTTAGGGTACAGCCTTTTTCATTCTCCATACTCCATACTCCATACATAGATGCACATGCATTTGAGTGTATGTTGTATGCATCATTATTTTTTCTACCTGTACACTGTACACTGTACATTTGATGTCCATGTACGATGTACGCACAAATGCATATGTGATAATAATAATCACTAATGATAGGACAGTCTACAGAAATACACACTCCATATTTATACATACATGTACGCATGTATTACGCACTTTCAGCTAAACTCAACTTTGTATATACTATTATTATGTATCAAGTATAAAGTATTAAGTTTAAAGTATAAATTATAAATGTAAAGAAAAAGACACAAAACATTGGCATTGATACGACTATAGATAGTGCATACATGTACAATGTACATACACTTTATTTTATTCTTAGATTGAAGGATTGGGAGGTACACGCCTCAACTGTTTCCAGTTTTGAATATACATATCACCATGGATATACAGAATCTTCTCCATATTATTATTATTGTTATTATTATTATCATTTTCCCGGGATGATCATCATCATCGTCAGCATTCAGCATGTGGATGATGATGATCAAGAAGAAGATGAAGACATACATAATTTGTTTAACTGTTACCATTATAAAATTATTACCTACTTATAGACCGTCGATGATGATGAGATGGAGAAAGAAACAGAGAGAGAGGAATAGAAATAAAAGAAAAAGGGTGGAAAGAAAGAGGCAGAGTTCAAGTTGAGTGTTTCTTGATTCTTGATGATGAGAATCCCAGTTCCAGATAGATAGATAGGCAGTTAGACAGGCAGACGAGAGAAATCATTTGGAAAAATCAAAACTCTCCCTCTCTTTTTTTCGTAGGTGTACATTGTACTTTGTACATGTGTGTAGTTTTTGAAGCCTGTCATTTCCTTCCTTCATATTACAAAACCACAAACTACAAATGTATGTATGATATAAATGAATAAATCTGTTCAGTACTCAGTACTCAAAATGCAGTGAGCTGCATACTGCAGTTCATTGGATGGACTCGACTTGGACTTGGACTTTGACTTGATCGACCTCTTGGCCCATTATTTACATTGGAAGCCAATTTTAGATTAACTCTAGTGATTAATTTCCCATCAATCCTCTGTCATGTTTTAAGTAGGTAATAATGTTCCTTTTTGGACTTTCTGTCTTTACTTGTATTTATTTTTGATGTCTGCTGCTGCGCCCACTGTGCACTGTTTATACTGTATATAGTGTTTAGTGTTGGGCCTGTCGTTTCTGTTCCTTTATTTTCTATTACAAGAAATTGGAAAAAAGAGTTGCATTCATTTAAGGAAGTCCATCTATCTATCCCTTTTACTAGATGAAGGCGAAGGTGCAACTATATATGTAGGAATCACTACAATGTAAATGTACAAGGGTGGATTGATTTCTCTTAATTTTCATACAAAATACCAAATACACGGAAGAATGGTCACAGTAATATTTTGCACGTATATATTATTGTAGATTGTAGATATTAGCATAATGTGTATTATTATCCACTCATAATTTTGATACATTACGGTGCAGTTTTCACCCACAGAAATATATAGTCGAATATACGACAAGGACTACGATTACGACTTGAGCTATTCATGAGGACAAAGGAGAGGCCCTCTTCATTTCACATTCTACAAATTCTACATTTTTGCATATTATTATAAATTTACTGTATTACATATAACATATAATGTAATGTACACTTTGAATTTTGTAGGAAAGTGCAAAAAATTCCTCGCCTTTCTCAAAACTCAAAATTCAAAATGTGCAATATCCGCAAAGAAAATGACGTGCAATTATATTGCAAATTAAGAGGGGAAAAAGAAGAAAAGGAATGCAAAAATGCTTAGCCCATAATTAGACGGATGCCTATATATATATATATATATATATAATATACCCAAGCAAAATAATGGTCTATACTTCAAACAGCGGTCTAAAATATTCTTGTACTATGTATCTTATTTCAGTCCATAGAATAAAAATAAAAAATACACACGTACTGGTTACAGGTATTATTTGTCATCATCATGAAGGTTTGCTTTTATACTTGTATAGTTTTAGTTGGTTGGTTAGTTATTTAGACTTTATTCTTTATTCTTTATTTAGAGGATGGTGATGTTCGGTTGATCACCAATGCGTTGAAGGAAACCACATTGAGACGCGGGATCCATTCCATGAAAGAATAAGGACGCACTATATTATACTATCTATAGATACTTTTGTACTTTGTACTTTGTACTTGTATTTGTATCTATCTGTGACATTATACTAGTAGCTATAAATATTTTTATAATAAAAACCTAAAAGTGTATATACATTCAAATTTCACATCTACACAAATTTAGATGAGACTTTGTCTTCCTCCTCTCATCTTCATTTGGCTCATTATACCTTCTTGCTTCACGTGGTAACTATGAAAAGGATTGTCGATGTCAACTCTACCACAACTCTGTACGCTGTACTCTGTATAGTAAATAGTTTGTATGATATGATACGGTAAGAAACAGAACGAGAGGAAAATGAAGAGGAGAGTAAAATCATATATAATACATGCATAAGAAATAAGAATCCTGTGCAGGTCTCCTCTCCCTCACTCTCTCTCTCTCTCTCTCTCATAATGAAACTATAAATTACTCGTCGTCTTTGAAAAGTCCATTACATTATGCCATCCTGTCTTTCTATTCTCTATATTCTTTCTCTTTCCGTCTGCCTTTCTTTTTCCCCTTTTGTATCTCATATATTTTATATTGTATAATAATATTGTTGTATTGTATAAAATACAAATCTGTGTAGTGTGTCTAGGATCTAGTATCCACGGATTACGGATGAATGTTGATTCTCACATTCGTTAGTTGGTTGTGTGTGATGTTTGCTCGTTGGCTGATGGACTGACGGGACTGAATTCTGAACTGATATAAAGCTACATCCATGTGTTTTGTGTTACTACTTAACTAAACGCAAGCATCAATGCTTATTAAACAGCATACAACAACAAGATCACACATGAGTACATTTATACATGTACATATGGACGTCACTGAAGAATTTTGGAATGTCAAATATCAACACGAAGAAATTTCAACAAACTCACTCTTGCATCTTGCATCATATTGTGTACATTATTATTATACATACACTAGATACTAGATAGTAGATATGAATAGAGATACCTGCACTCGACTTAGTTTTGCTACCAATAATTAAACTGCATACCTAGACTCCATGTAATGACATAGCATGCTACACTTTTACGATTTTCTACTTGATTTTTCTTCAAGTTATCCATATTATTACAGCATAAACCATTACACTTTCCATAGGATTAGATTCAAGATTCAAACATAAATAAGTGAATTAAAAGACACAGAAGAGAAAGGAACGAAACAGTGGATTTTGGATTTTGTTCATATGCAAATATAAAATAACAGAGTCCACAGTCCACATTTTGAAGGCATTAAACAATAAACGTTAAACGTCCATGCCAAACATGGATCAAAATAAAAATACAAATAAAAATAATGCTAATGATGATGCAATTTGCGACGCCAATTTGCATTGTTTCCGTTCATCATTAAAATATACCTTTATTTTATCATGTCTGTCTATTACATATTACATATTATCGAGATAACCTTTCTTGTCAAACATGAAATTTTTCTCGCATGACAAAATGAGATGACAGTAAAGACTTTTGACATGGGCATGACATTATATAATATAATATATTATAACAGACAATAATATTACAAAACAAATAAGAGCCACATTACAGATTACACATCAGTACACATTACTAATAAACGTAATAGTGTTCCTGGTTGTGCTCATACTAACATAGTAAAATCACAATTGTATACGTGGTGCATAATTCTAATGCCAAATTTAAAGAATGCAGAACGTAACAGCGGAAAAAAGAAAAATTGATGGTATGATTGACATGCCGAACAGAAAATTATTCTAATTGTGTCTCCTGCTGTTGCTCCTGCTTCTGCTTGTGCATGGGTCTCCTGTCTACCGTTTACAGGATACCTCATGATTTTTTCTGTTGCTTCCACTTTTTTCCTCAGTCTCTAACCTCACCTCAAATCACAAAAAGCATAATCTCCCTTCCACCATCCCCAGTCCACAATCTAAGCTGCACATGTAACATGTACAATGTATAGACTTAATGGTTAATGGTAAATACTGGCTCATCAAGTTTACCGTGTAAGGGACAAGATGTAAAGTGTAAAGAGTAAAGTGTCGTGATTTTCCCATTTTGATTGATTGACAACGACACAAACTTTTTCTCACCTCGCTTGACGTTCCTTGTCACTTTTGTTGCTGATGGTGCGTGGTGGATGGTGTATGGTGCAGCACTTATTCTACTTGTTTCTAGTTTTCTACTGTTCTAATCAAATCGAAAGAATGAAGAATGAAAAATGAAAGAAAAAAAAACCCTGGTCCCTCGCTTACATGAATTTTATGTATTTAGTATTTAGTATTTATACCATGAAAAAAAGTATATAAATTTGGGGTTTGGTATGCAAACAAGATAAATTTGTACACGTAGGAAAAGATAACAATGATGATGTGTCTACAATTTACAATGTACAGTGGACACTGGACACTGGACACATTGTTCTTTTTATTCTGTATCAGGAGTCTACACATAGATAGATTTTTAAACTTTAGACTTGATATCGTCATAAAAAGGAGAATAATAATAATAATCCGAAAACGAAAAGGGAAGGAAAGAAATTTCAGAAACAACTGAACATTGCACTGCATTGTACACAACTGCATTGACAATGAGATGAGAGGCAAGAGGCAAGATGCAAGGCTTACGATTAGTATCACAACAACAGAAAACAGACAGTCTTAGTTCAAATCCAGTTAAGGAAAATTCGGCCCACGCAGTATAAAAATGTGCTTTGATTACTCCTGATTGTCTGACGTACGCTCAGAAAGAATACAAGAAAAATATAGATATGTTGTACGTTATACATTATACATAAGACATAAGACGTACGCACAGATTCTTCAGATCTTTGGCACTGGATTCAAGATTGGTTGCAGAAGGAATTCTCCAAAGAAACATAAAATTTCTTTTTGTAGGTCGGATTTATGTTTGGATTTTGAATTTACTACATCCACAATCCACAGCCATATGAATTTCCCTATCATATGCATTGTACGTCTACTATCTACATTCTTTATTCTACATTCTACATATTTATGTAGCGCCTATCACTTACACGTTTACATTGTTTCACATATTTATGTATTTTTTACGTTCATACCGTTCAAAATTTTCCTTATTTCTCTCTCTTTCTCTCTTTCTGTCTTTGTGCATCTCTTGTTTTGTCTAAAAAATCTGATTCTGATCGTCAGTTGTGAAGGTAATAAACAGTGAACAGTAAAAGTTGGAGACGAGACACGAGAACGAAAGAGAGAGAGGACACAAAGAGAAAGACAGAGGACCAAGACTGCAGTAAGTGTGAACGCCTCACAGTTTTGTCGCCTGTCCCACTCTACACTCTACATTCTACATTGTACATTGTACATTGTCGCGTGTCAAAGCAAGGCATAAAAGTAAAAGGAGTAGAGAGTAAAGTAAAAGATGCATGATTTTCCTAATCTTGCTGACATATATGAATCTGGTGGAGTTTTAAAGTCAGACTATGGACTATGAACTATGTAGTATGGAGTATGGAGTATGGAATATGTAAGCGAGAAGCAGAGTCAGTGATAAGGGTTTATGTAGATGTATCAGGGAGATAAAGAAACATTACTATCCACTTTGACCAACGAAAAATATGATGATACTCATGCTGATGATGAACAAGGATGAAGGAGAAGAGGAACAAGTATAAAAGAAGAAGATGATGAAAACTAGAGAAAAGGAGAGAAACAAACTTGACGAAAACCGGAGAGAAGAGGAATCAGAGGGAAACAGCAGGAATCTGCATGAATTCTTGATTCTTGATTCACCATTCATTCCTACATTGTACATTGTACATACTACATGTATCCAAGTAAATAATATATAATCATATCACCTTTTCCGATATGGAAAGACATTGTTTTTTCATATCATATGGATGCGAAAAATTCTTTTGATATTATTCTAATACTTTGTATTATCTTTATATTGTGTATAATGTATAATACATTTCGTGTGTACAGTGTACACTGTACACATTTTAAGTTTTATATCTAAATAATAATAATAATCAAAAGAGGTAAGAGGAAAACTAATTTATGTACACACAATGATATAGATACATACGATATTACGAGAATCAAAATGATATACAAGTACAGATATGTATGTGTACGCTCCATCAAGTTCCATCATCATCATTCCGATATTGTTTATGTTCATCATTCCCCACTACATTGCCACACAGTATCTTTTATTCTCCCTATGTAATAATTGAATATTAATATGAGTGAGTGAGTGAGAGTGAGAGAGACAAAGAGATAAAACCAAGAAATGGCATACACAATCAAATAACAACATACTCTGAATCACAACTTCGCACTCGTTCTTTTCATTCTTTTTCCAGTCAAATTTATGATGTGGAAATTAAAAAGATGTAAAATAGATGCACTCCATGCAGCATGGAGGATGGAGCATGGAGTACATACATAATACATATGATCTAAACGTTATGTATGAAAAATTCAGCCTGTGTCTTCGCAATCACAATCAGCAACACATATATATACAATGTCCATTATCCATTATACAATATAAAGCATACTTGTAACTTGTACACATGTGGACAATTTGCTGAGATATAGGATATAGGAGTGAGAGTGGAGAATGTCAATGTCTCTAGTGATTACCATTTTCTTGTTCTTGTGTGATTGGGGCAAGATAAAGTAAGCTTGAAAGAAAAAATCGCAATTAATATATAAAGTTTGTTCAACGAGTCAGAGAGAACTAGAGAGAAATAGAGAGGAATCAAGTTATTCCATGTAGCAACTATTTCCACGGCTTCAGCTTGACTCTGAGTTTGAGTTTGAGTTAACATTACACTAGTTACTGATGATCCTGACATAACGATATAGACTATAGATTATACATATAGAGAGAGACAGAGAGCCGAGTGTGGAGAGAGATACAAATTAGAAACATAATCTGTATGCAGAAGAGAGATGAGGTGAATTAAAAAGGTAGACTCTCTCTCTCTCTGTGGGTATGTATTATGTATATAATAAAAACCGTTTGCTAGTACATTATACACCATTCCAGTACACATCATACACCAATTCATCCATCCATTTAATCTACATAGATAGGATTTTTGTTTACGACAGCCACAGCATCATTGCAGCAACATCAACTTTATTCAAGAATCAAGAATCAAAAAAAACAGAGTCTGGTTTGAATTCTGTTTTTTTACTCACTATTCACCATGTGTATGCATATATACATTATGTAGACTGTGGATGATGGTGATGCAGTGTTGGGATAAATTATGTGAAGAGGGATGTTCATATGAAATTCTCCTAGGATATTTATGACAAACCTGCACAGTAGCAATGAGCAGCTTCATCCCACTGTATAGTTATTCTTATTTTTCATTAATAATAATTTATTAGGTATTTCCCGATAAAAATCATGATGGAGTTCCTTGAACAGCAACAATTTGTACATGTATATTGTATCTTGGATGTATGCATGTATGTGTATATTTATGTTCTGTTATGAATTCTGCATGCCAAACCTCTCTTGTTCTCTCTATCTTACATCCAGATCCACATCCATTTTATTCTATTCTCTAGCACCTCCAAAAGAAAAGAAAATGGTACATACAGAGCATCATCTCTCTTGTATCTTGTATCATACCATATCATATCACATCACATCATATCAGCTCAACACAACAACAACTATCGACTATCGACTATCAACAAGGAGTAAAGGCAAAGGCACAGAACATCGTGAGTAAAGTTAATATCTTATTGCTCCCATACTTACTACAATTACGCTTGCATCTTTTTCTCTCTCGCTGTCTCCTCTTGCCGCATTTAACCTTATCATTATCCAATATCTGCATTTGGTTCTTGGTACTTTATATTCATTCTATATCCTCTCCTCTCCATATCAATTGTTTTTGGTCATCTTGTTTTCTATTCTATGTTGTATGCTCTATGCTATTTTACCTATTTTATGTTCCCCTCCTCCTCCTTCTTCTTGTTTTTTCTCCGATTTTACATTATCCATTCTCCAGGAACAACAAAACGAGATAAAGTTGGAGAATGTTATACTTTCATTCTACAGGCTAGAGAGGCTAGAGAGTAAAAAGTGCAGGTATTTTTTTATCACGTGTTAATAAAAAAAACTAATGCGTTAGATTACATACGATGTAAACTGGAACACTGGTTTTTATTACTAATAATACAGGAGCAACAGCAAAGCAGCACCTCCTGTACTACCAGAATTGGTTTTTGGAGGGAGAAAACTAAATCTCTCATCTTTTCATTCCATCTTGTTGTTATTTAGTGCTTTTTCTCTTTTCCACTTTTATGGTCGTTAACTTATCAATATGGAATATCAATACTCAATACCAGTTCAAAAAAGAAGAAGAAGAAGCACAGGAATGATCGTTAGTGGACCATGATTATTTACAAAGAATATATAAAGTTTAAATGTAAACTCTCTCTAAAAAAATCCAAAACAAAGTGTTGGTCAAAATTTTTAACTACCGAGATTCATAAACATTTATATGTACCACGTACAATGCACATTGTACATTGTACATGGAGAATGTAGATAATCATAATGATTATGTCCCGATCATGTTTCACTTGTACTTTTCTCAACTTCATTTATTTGAGTCAATAGTTAACAGTTGAGGGTACATTCTACACCTGTACCCATGCATATGAATGCAGAATGCATCTGTTTACTATTTACCAGAAGCTCCTTCCTCATCGTAATCACAATCTAGAAATTACAAGGAATGGACTATGGACAAATGCCGCACATGCTTTGTGCTCATAATATAATAATATTATATGTAGATGTAATATGTGCTTTTGACTTTTGGTATGCATCTCAAATCTCCAAGCTCAAATCTTAAATCTCAAATCTTAACTCGTAGTACATATTACTTATTACTTATTACATAGAAGCTTACATTATACGTACTATGTATTAGTTATCAGAGGACAAGCAATTTGATTTCATCTTGGGAAATCTCTGCTCATCTTGCTATTTATTTCTTTTTGTAGATAGTTCTATCGCCAACCCTTCACATGTAGCCAGTTCATCTAATGCATGAGCAATGAGCACAACAACAACAAAGTTTTTAAAAAAAACACATCATCTACACCTCTTCATCACATCAGATCACATCGTTGAAAATACCATTAGTTTACAGTTTACACTTACATACACCATCGCATCATACATCGTACATGGTACTATTATCAAAATAATAATGTATTCAGTATTCAAATATTCATACACAGATTTAATTTGCATTTCCCTCAATGTTAGTTTGTATTAGATGAGACAGAGAGAGAGAAAGGAAGAAAGAATGAAAGAAAGGGAGCGAGAGAAGATGGACAGAGAGATTCAAATATCTGCAGTCGGAACTTTTTCATTTAAATATAATATTATCTTTTATAATACACATGTGTGTGTAAAAGATAATCTGCATTCTATATTTTTCTATATATTCGTAGTATTATTATATATTGTATTATAGATACATCATGTGATTGCATTACAGCATATTATACCGTATTTATTATTTAGCAAAAATTCCCTGTTCAGTGTTCACGTCATGTAAAAGAGTGTGGGTATGAGAATATGTGGGTACATAATAAAAATGCAATGCAATTGCGATGGATATGATAAGAGATACTGAATACTGAATAAAGAATAGTTAAAGAGAGAGAGAAATAATAAAATTATGATATGAAAAGGATACTAATTTGAATGTACAAGTGTGTACAGTGTACATTGTACATACATTATAAGAAGAGGGATAGCTACATAAGCTTTTGCTAATGTTTCTTTTTACCTCCTTCATAATAAAAAGGCGTCTTGAAGGAAAAGTCAAAATAATTCTTTATAATATTGTTATGGATCATACTATCATATAACAGAATATAATAATACAATCTATAGAATACACCATCCTCCATACTACTTTACACTTGAAATATGCGAGTTTTTTCACTTTGACCCTCCAGAGATGTAAATACTTTTGTGAAACCAGAAAATGGAAAACGTCTCAAAACCGTGCCTCAAGACGTTTTCTCTGCAAGTTCAACAGAAACTTTTGCACTGCATGGAATAAAATGATGATGAGTATGATGGTGGTGGTTGTGAGTATGTATAGTAAGTTATTAGCTGTGTATTATGTTTGAATTTGAGATTTTTAATGTTGCTGTTTGCTGCAGAGTGCAGAGAGGAGAGAGAAGAGAGAAGAGGAGATGCATGTGTGGTGTACATAATATAGTTTGTTCTTGAAAAACTGCAAATTTTGTTATTAAGCTATATAAGGACACCGTATGCATTTTACATTCAAATTGGGAGTTGCACTTAAGACAACATTTCAAAATACTAAGACTAAGCTCAAAGCTCAGAGCTAAGCTAAATGATAAACGATAAACTAGCAAAGGAATATATTCCTAACGTTACAGTTGTTTACTATGCAAAATGTACGCACATAGAAAACAACTGCATGTCAGTCTTAGCCAACGATATGAATTATTATTATTATTGCTACTATTTTATATTATATTATTATATTATTTTTTTAACTATCATCTCAATATTATTATTATTCTTTCGAAACTAGAAATTAGATAGAGTTATATAGATAATAACAACATAATAATAAATAAATATGTGAGGCAGAGGAGTGGAGAAAAAATCAAGAGTTTTGAAAACCCTCTGCTTTTTTTGACAGTGATAAAATTTGCATGCAAGTCAAGATACAAGTTGAACGATTTGGACGTTCTTACATCCAGATACTGATGTGATGATGATATTTAGGAATGTTGTGCAATGAATAACTATGCGATACTTTTTTGATCCTCCATATGTACAAAATGTACAATGTACACTTTACACTTCTACATGTACACATTTCCCAATTCCCAAATGCAGAAACACTAACAAACAAAATAAAGTTTACTCTTCCGTTTTTTTTTTTGCTTTTGCATCCACAATCCACATGTACTTGTAGTATTATACAGCAATACACACACCATTTCATCTAATATATAGAGTAAAAATTGTCTATTCATTTTGTGGATTTTTTCCTTTTGCTAAATAATACCCGATGGAGAAATAAAGAAGGGAAAAAAATTTCACAGTAGACTTTGTTCTAATAACTTTGAGACTAATAAACAGGAGTTTGAAAAAATTATCCTGGATGTGGAAAAACTGCTAAATTCTCAAATTGCCTCTTTCTGTACAGCCTGTCTCTCTCTCTCTCTCTATTTCTCTTTCTCTACCTCTCTCTGTGCACACCGGCTGCCGCGATTCAAAGTAAAAGTCAGAGATCAGGAGGAATACAAATGATACACCTAACTAACTGCACCACATCAACACTAACGATAAGAACAAGGACGGAATGAGAATATTTTTAATCAAGGTAATAATAATGGCTCGTACTTTGTATAGTTACTTTGCTTGGATTTTGTTTAGTTTAGTTTACTGACGTAACTGACGTTATTATGTATATTGTATCAATTGGAAAAAAAGTAGTAAAATCTACGTGTATAGATACTAGATTCTAGATACTAGACACATTTGTATTTTTTTTCTGTATATTTAATGTTTAATACCTTTTCTATACTTTTCTATCTGATGATGACTTCTGACCGTTCCCGAAAGTTCAAATGATAAAATGAGGATACCGGTCGAATATTATTACCAATCAACTACTTTCTAATGTCCATGTTTCTACATGAATATTATGCGTCAAATTTACATAGATGAAGAACTTATCTCCAACTAATAACAACCCAAGCTCATGTTTGTCTATCACATGAATCCGTGTGTAACGTGTATGCAGATGTACTGCGAGTACTGAGTACGTTGTAGGTGATTATGATTATATTTCGTCAAAATCTTAGAACCTTAGAAGTACAGAGCACAGTACACAGGGAAATGAAGCTTGAATAATGTATAACGTAATAGGGATGAAAAAGAACTCGAGTGAAAAACTATTTAGCATATTAGAAAGACAGGGAGAGAATTAAATGCAGTTCAATCAAGAAGAAGTTTGATGGGCTGTGGAAGTTGTGGGAGACATAATTTGATATAATATTATAGTATAATACATGTACAATGTACAACATACAGAAAAGGCAGGCAGAAGAAGGAGAAGAACAGCAACCACTTGTTGCATACAGAAAGGGATGAAACATCCGAGAAAATTCTGCTGTACTGAGCATTGAGCAGCAAAATTTACAGAATCAGAAGCAGACGCAGTAATACCATCACATAACATTGAATCGTATCCTCATCAAGCAGAAAATAAATAAGGAGAGGCATCAGCAGTAGAGAGACTGAAAGAAAGAGAGTAATAGTGATTTTTCCCCTCATGGTCTTGATCTTGACTAATAAGCGTATGAAGGATATTAGATGAGCGTCTTTTTCTTTTTCTCTACTCCTGTCATTCTCCTGTCTGTCCATTCATCTAGCATCTACTGTACCCTACTATTTGAAATTACTCATTCCCTTTAACGATGACCATGTATATATAGTCAACATAAGTATGATGAGCTCTTCTAACTACTTATACACAAACACACATACGTATATGTATTACAAAGTATAACAAATGCATAATATTATGTACAAAGTACCAACGGTTTCGAATTAAAGATTCTCCTTATTTATTCCTTATAACTTCCTTCATACAGATTCCAGTGTAAAGCTAAACATATACATTATACTTACATACATGTATTATCTATATTTATTTATATGAAAAATACTAATATTATGTATGGACTAGCAGAAATTTTCTCCATACATGTATCTAAGCACATACATATAATTTTTAAACTTACTATGCTTCATTATTCACCCATCTATATTATATTATATTCTTTCGTCTCAAATGCGGTCAAGAGGATTTGGAACTTGGAACTGAATTTGAGACTGTGCATTGTGCATTGTAATTTGTAAAATTGTCTATCCAACTCTAAGCTCCACTCTTTTCTCTTTTCTTGATCGTTAGTGAGCAAACCCAGTAATCAAATGGAAAATGGTTAAAAGTAACGAATACAGTATAAATTATAAATTCATCATACACCTTACATTCAGTACGTAATATGTAACTGCATGGATAAACAATGTCGAATGTCGAGTATCGAGTAGGAATAATATTATTTGGCTCTCTGTTTCCCAATTCCTAATATTAAACTACAATGTATCCGTAATCCGTATTCCGTACAAAATCCCCAAGCAGTAGTCAAGGTTCAAGACAAAATTTCTTCCTGATTCCTAGTATAAATAAAATGGACTGAAAACTGCACACTTGACTCACTTGGAAATCGAAAAATGTAACTTCAACTTGAACCTGAAGAGTAATAATAATAATCCATGCATCTATCTATCCATCCATACATAAGTCTAAAGTCTAAACCTTTGATTATACATTATTCACATGTGTACAGTGTACAGAAAGAACTGTTACTACTTAAAGTTTACAGTCCATCTACCTATTAGCTATACTCTGTATTCTGTAGCTCATACAAAGGTGAAACAGAAATAAAAAAGATAAAAACAAAAACAAAAGAAAAAAAGCTGTATAGAAAAGACAACAGTCTTTTACTTTACTTCTCATCGTCGTCATCATGATTTCTTGAGTCTCGAGGAGTCAGAAGTCACCTTAACGACTTTTGCTCTTACTTTTGTCCTAGCTTAAATACTAAATACGACAACCGGGCGACTAAATGACTACGGGGACGATACTAAGATTGCCCCTTTCCATTTGATATACACCATTTAATTTATATAGATACATGCCTGTATTGTATGGTATT
Organism: Sminthurinus signatus; assembly: GCA_019776565.1. Classification (NCBI taxonomy): domain Eukaryota; kingdom Metazoa; phylum Arthropoda; class Collembola; order Symphypleona; family Katiannidae; genus Sminthurinus; species Sminthurinus signatus. The sequence goes on from JABASP010000748.1 coordinate 29,474, forward strand.
ATATTATCATATCGATACTGTATAATATTGTAATTCTGGAATTTTATGGTAAGTATTACGATCCAACTTTTACTGCAAGTACATAGGCATAGGCGCACTAAAGAAGTATGTACGTATGTATATGTTGCTCATGGATAAAAGACAGTGGGCAAGTTTTTCTTATTTGAAATGTAACATACAACAACAACAATAATAATAATAATAATGAAACGACAACCCATCGGGCTTTCCATTTCTTTGGGTTTGTCTCGTTGTGCACATGTAAGTATACATTATAGATACATACATATAGATCATTTATTCATCTATACAGCTGCAAACTGCACATATACACACTGTACACTGTACTCTGTATACCGGTATGTTTATTATGGACAAGACAGATTTTTATACCAAAGTCTTTGGCATCAGAATCAGAGCAGAAGTCCAGATAGAAGTCTAATTAGAACTTGTTTTCTGAGCTTCGAGGCAGAAATAATGTATTCGTCCCTTCTCCGTTCTTCTTCATCGTTCATCGTCGTCTCCTAAAAAGTTTTACTCCGACTCTTACTCTTACTCATTCGTCTTTCGTCTTCCTTCTACCTTTTGCTTCTTACTTTTTGGTCTTCTACCTCTTCTAGGTTTTTTTTACAAGTATCATAGAACATTTATTCATACATCCACAAACGTAAAAAGTACGAAGTACAAATGCTCAACTGCTGCAGTCTATAGTACGCATTACACATACGTCAGTTGATGCTAATGCTATTTGAATTTTTGAAGAAAAAGGACGGAGCAGACAGAAATTTTTGAGTAGTGAGCATTATTTTTTTTTTAAAAAAAATTGTGTTCATTGTGCAACTAGTGAGAGTGAATAGTGAATAGTAAGTAAACTACTTCTTTACATTTAATATTCTATGATTTTTCTCTACTTCTACTGGTTACTTAATATATGCATTTTCTACTCAGAAAGAGGAATAATAATTACTTATGAATTTTGACCAGTTATCACTCTACTCTGTCTCGTTCTCGTATATATACTCCACATACACACTCCTCTTTCTGTTTTTTTCTCTTTCATTTAGAAGATTCAAAGCTCATGTAAGGTGAACAGAACAGAATAGTACAGAATTGATCATAGAAAACAGAAGATACCATGTGTTTGGAGTGTGGAATGGAACAAGAAGCACAGGTTGATGAATCTTACTGAAGGAGAATTTTTCAAAAATCATTTTCAATTGCCTACACCTACTACTATTTACAACTAAAATTGCTCCAAGGAGAAGTTTAGAGTTTGGAAAGTCGTTCATCGTTTGCTTCTTATTCTTCTTCTTTTACTTGAGCTAAGTAATTCCTTCTCCTCCTCCTCCTCATATACTGTCCGAAGAAGAAAAAAAAATTCATACCTCATAACACATAAGTTTTCCTCCGACTGTTAGTTATGACTCCAATATATGACCAAGAAATTATTAACTGAAACTGCTCTGCTCTGCTCTCCTAACCTGTGAACCGAGTCAATTGCCAAAGTTCGATGGAAAAGTAAACTAAAAAAGAAGTAAATTATGTTTGCCAACTGGACTTGTCTATTCTACAGCTAACAACTACCATACAAATATTACTACTACTAGAGGATTACTCCTGCTGTTCTTCTAACAAATATATAATATATGTGTAGTCATTGGAGTGCATATCTACACATGCACACAGTAAAACATGTATGGATTTGTCAGGCTCTCAAGTTTACCATACGACTGCTAACTACCAAATACTAACTTGAGTCATACAAACAGCAGCAGCAAAAGAAGAAGAAGTAGTAAAAGAACTTGTATGTATAACAGGCACAGGCATGAGGCATGAGGTCGCACAGTATTTTATCAACTTGATACAGACAAGTCTCATTGTTGTTGTCAGTGAATTTTTTTGGATGATGCAGAGTCCACCTATCTATCTATATGGCCAGGTTGTGCTTGTTAGTTGTTACTGACGATTACGATGCACAAGAAGATATATACATACAAGTATACATGTACAAAGTGCAATGTATTATCAAGAATCAAGAGTCAAGAGCGAGAGCGATTGCATTTTCATTTATAATCCATTACTACTTGCTCGCATAAATATCAGCAAACAGCACAGAGGGTATAGATATATGTGTATTTTGTATTTATGAGTTTGAGCACTGCATTGTGAATTGTGGAATCCTCTATTCTATTCACACAAACATCAAGTTCAAAGGTTTCCCTTGTCTGATGCAGGAGAAAGATAAGCCACGGAACGAAAACTAAACCTAGGCAGTAGGCAATTTATAGATAAAAAGTTCTCATCTTTAGAATTCAGTCTCTTTTCTTGAAATTTTCATTCTCATTTCTCATTCCTCTTTCTTCTTTTTTTAATTTTTTTTTCTTCTTCTCCATATAGTTATAGTTAATAGTTATCTCATAAACAAAAAGCAAGACAAGTTTTACTTAGATTTAGATTTAGATACTATGTTACATGTTATATTCTATCGTATATTATGTGTATCAAGAAAGTTCACTGAAAAATACAAGTGAAAATTCATTCAGTAGCTGTGTAGTATTATGTAGTTTACATATTACATATTATATATTCTGCAAATTATAAATATATAATAATAATATGAGTCTTTTTATTTTTGCATTTTCTGCAACTAGTAGCAAATATATCCACCTCTACAATGTATTTTACTATCTTTCCTATCAGGATAACATAATCGTACATCTTTATCTATAAAATTACAGTGTTAATGTATAATTAAAGACGGATGAATATCACAACAAAATTTACATAGCTACAGAACCTATATAGGTAGACGGAGACGGATGGACGTATTTTATCTAAATACCATGTACACATAATGTTATTATGATAATTTATTTATTTTATTTCCTATCCTTTGATGCCTACACGTGAGTTACGTGTTACATGTAATAGAAAGATATTATTTTATAAGTTGTCTTGTTGCTTCTGTTTTCTCACCCTCTCTCTCTCCCTTTCAATAGATATTATATTATGATATTAAAAACGTTTCATTTTGAGCTTTGAGAAATTCAAAAGAAAAAAAAAGAATCATCATCATCATCATCATCATATTATTATTATTATTATTATCAACGTAATGTATAATGTGGATTATGAATATTTCTGCTTAATCTCTGTATTATGTTGTATGTGTGTGTTTTAAGTATCTGCTTACATCTTATATTATTACTTACTACATACTTTTATTACACATACAAATGAAAGTTTTCTATTCTTCCCTTTTTTTTCTTTAACTATGTGTTGTTGAGCGTGGTAGAAGAAGAAGAAGAAGAAGAAGAAGAAGAAGAGGATAGTACAATATTATGATTGAATTCTCACGGATCCTCAGCATTCTTTTATCACAAAAAAAGTTACAAGAATTTTGCAAAAGTGATATGCTGTCATATTTAAATAATATTATCAGCTTCTCTCTATTTAAGTTTAGGAAAAACATTCGTCAACACAAAAGAAAATTAGAAAATAGACAGTAGACAGAAGACCCACATTTGAAGAATTACTCTTAAATTTTACTACAAAATTGTAAAGCACAATGTAAAGTGCATAATAACAATTACTCTAATACAATGTATGTACATACATGCATAAGTAAAATACATAATAAATGATACTGGCTTTAAGTTTCTTTGTCTATCTCTTGTAGTTATGATATCCTGATAAATTATTATTATTATTATTAAAATGACATGAAATCCCAACTATACATATATGCATGAAATATCAAATATTGTACGACAATCAACTGAGAAAAAACTTGTTCGTGTCTCATAATATGTCAAATACAATTACACGCGGATCATCTTGTACTTATATTCACGTCAAATTCCTCAATAACACAAAAACCTGACCAAGTAAACGAAAATTTGAATCTGAAGTATCTTTTGAAACTTGAAACTGTCTCTTGTACCAAAACAGATATATCATCATTATTTTTGATACAAATAATATTTTACTCTTCTTCTTTCTCTCTCCTTGAAAATTTTGATAAAATACAATATTGCTTTTGCGATTGTGCCATGTATAATAATATATTTACATTTTACATTATGTTCCATACTGCTTTAACTTTACCTCATATAATATTTTTGAGACCTACATGTATAATACATAATATAGAGTTTAAACTAAAGAGAAATTATATAAAATAATACTGATGATAATGATAATTACATGTTTTCCCAGTAATAATAATAATATGAAGAAGAAAAACAACCACACGCAATTCAGTCAAAACTAAGTCTTAAACTCTCTCCCTAGCACTGTCTTCAACAAACATGTTATACTGTCTGTGGTATCTTGTATGTATATCAAAAATTATAATAATATAGTGTACCTTTAGCATTTAGCAGATTGTAACAACCATGACTCATCATTGAAATACTGAAGTCTGAAATCTGAAATACAAAAAAAGCATAATATATTATTATATCTTATATCTAGTATAAATATATACTTGTATAATATTATTCTGCATTCTGCATATTTATTGAAATTGCAATATAATTGTATCATCTCTTACCTTTTCTTCTATACTTCTTTATCATTGTTCTGTGTAGTTGGGTTTATTCACTATCAGTATAAATGTACATGTATATCACTATATAATGTGTAATATATAATTTCTGAAAGCCACTTGGTCCAAGATGTCACGCGATTTTTGTCGTTTTGTTGTCCCTTTCGTTTTTGTCATGAACAAAAAAGCTACAAACTTGAAACTTACACAAACTATAATAATACTAATAATAACGATAATAATAACGAGATATGTGGGACAAAAACTTGGAACAATAGACACACACAAAATATATATCTATGATAAAAGTTGACAATTTATATTTCAAGTTTAGATCTGGATTTAATTTCAATTAATGTGTAATAATAACAACTTTAAGTGTCATATTTTTTATAACACTTTAACTATAGCACTGTTATATAATCACTGAGAACTAAAAATTAGTTTTAGTAAAAAAAATGATAAAATTTTATAAAACTAAAAAATTTAAAATTAAAAACTCAAAAAAGTAAAAAAAAAATTTCAACTGGTTCGAAAACTCCGACCACCAGTAGAGCGTCGAATTTAAAATTTACACTCAATGGTATAAAACGAAATTTTTCTTCTTTGTCTCGAGATAAAAAATTGCAAAAATATTATTATTTTCGTCCATATAAAAGTGATGTGCGTGATGCTTATTAATAAACGGAAGTTGGAAAGATTTTTTTGTCTAAGACCCTTTACAAAGTTTAGTAGTACTTTCATTATCGTTTTTGTCCTGTGTCGTGTATATGTTAAGAATTGGAGTTTAGTTGTTAGTTTAAGGCATCATTAAAGCCTTTCTGTCTCAAGTTTTCCGTTAAACTAAATTTCCCAACATAAATAGACATTTGTTGAAGACAGTGTGTACAATAAATGAAGTAGACGATTCGGAGTAAATTATTTATTTTTTCTAATGTGTAGTTTAAATTATGATTACGTGATAATTATTTTTGGATGGAGCACCCAAATCCAAACTCATATGAAAAAAGGCTTCCCATGGAATTTTTAGGTATTTTACTTTTTTGAGTCACTATACCAGCCAGCATTTTTAAGTGCATTCAATGTGTGTATCTTGTATCTTCAATAGTTTAAAAAATTTGGAATTGTAAAATCTCTAGAAAAATACGCGGAAGTTAGAAAAATGTTGGACTCTGAATGTTCCTCCATAAAACCTGAGAATATAAAAGCTAATATTATTGTACAAGAATAATATAACCACAGCACGAAAACATAACAGAGTTCAAGCTTATATATCGTAAGTGTACTTAGGTAGTAGAGGTAAAACAGATAAGAAACGAGTAAAAGGAAGGGTTTTACTTAAAAAATAAGAAAAAAGCTGGAACAGGAGTAGAGAAAAGAAAGAGAAAAAACGAGGATTTTTGGTGCAAAAGACAAACTGAACAAACCTGATGCTATCTTTTTGCTTTAAAAGCTTTAAACGGTTTTAATCAGATAACACTCATAATTTTATTATTTTTACCCCATACCAAGTTCATATTATTCTATGGCAGAGTGCATGTTTTTTGTGTAAACTCCATCATTACATATTGCTCGTTTGTACACACATGTAAGCAGGTATGTATACAGCAATGATAAATGATAATAAAAATACGCACACTAGCATTTCAAATAGGACATTCAGCATCAGGGAAGAAAAGTATAGAGGTGAGAGGTAAAAGAGAGAAAAGAGGCAAAAACATCTGCATCATCGCTGGAAGTCCAGTACAAATTTCTACATTCTACAGTATGAAATATAAATACACACCTCTCTTTTTTTACTGCATTTTTTTAGTAAAAAACATTAAAATTTTCCTCTTATTGTACATTCTAAATATGACAAGTTGTATGGAAGTATGGAATATGGAATTGTGAATTTCGATTTGTGTAACGTCTTACTCAAGACTCGAGAATAATAAAATAGATTTGATGTGGGATAGAGATACACATCATTGTGGTGAGAGTAACAAAATACTAGCTTTTTCAGCGTCTCATTTTTATACAATGTTTTGCTAACTATTTTTTACCTTTTCCTCTCTCCCCATTTCTTTGACACTGGGACATTTTAATTCTTTAAAAAAACCTCATCCTCCTCCCATTTTCAATGTTTAAGTGTAGACAGGCAGACATATATTGTGAATATTTGGGATGAAGGCTCGCTCAGATTTGAGATCGTTCCAGATTAGTAAAATGGTTCTCAAATTATTACTGTACCTACACAGTCCCACCTTCTTCTTCCTTTCCGTTACGTGATGCTGGACTTTTTGGATTTTTTTTCCTCCTCTTTTTTTTTGTCTTTTGCTAGTTGTTTTGTCTATATACAAGTGTAGATTTCGGGTTTCGGGTCTACTTATTCTACACGTCTTTTGAGCAAACGCCTTGATAATCATTATGTTATTATTCATCTCATCTTTTGGTGCTGTTTCAACTACCAGCAGAGTACAACTAAATCTACACTATTTATTTCTTCACTCTGCCTACATTATACATACTTTTTACTTTTTATATACACTCAAGTAAACTAAGTATGTAAACTCTTTTTAAATCTATGTCTTATAAGTTACAATCAACCTAATTATAACAAACCTTTTAAACTAGGTATTCCTATATCCAGGGACGCTTTTATACATAATACAGACGTATACGTGCGTCATTGTACTCTTATGTATTTTTCTTATATAATAATTTTCAATCTTACATAAAAATAGAAACATGCACGTATACAGACGTTTGAAGTTGGCCTGTGTAATGTGTAATGGTTATACAGTATACAGAAGGCTCCCAGCTAAAAACACAGAAACACATTAAGAATTGAATCAGACAGTGTAAAAACTAATCGTATGTTACATACTTATGTATGTACACTTGTATTATTTATCTATCTATCTGCTGTCTGCCTGTACTTATCTATTATCTTTTGTATAGACAAGGAATAGGACATCAAAATGTGAACAACAAACTACACATATGTATGTGCATGTTTGAGGATGTGTGCTGCTTACTGTATGCTGTATGCTGTACACCTTACTTTTTTGCCACGGTTTTATGTATATGTTGTTGTTGTTTTGTGTGGCAGTTGCTGGTTGTCATATCTGGAGGGCCAAACCATCACCAACAAACTGTACACTCTACACAAAAATACAAATATGCATAGACATGTATTATGGATTGAGGACCAGAAGAAGAAAAATAAGTAGAAGAAGACGAAGAAGAAGCAGGAACGACCGACAAGATAATAATGCAAGAAGCTTACATTCACCAAGGGTATTATTAAATGCTTTTGCTATAATTACAACCACAATCTCAAATTATGCTACATAAATATCTTTACGGTACGTGTGTGTGTGTCTGTGTGTATGATGTAGTTGGTGGTTGATGATGAACCGGGTAAACTATGCACTACACATTAGTGGATCTATTTGTATGTATTATATATTATATATACGTATATGTGAAATAAGTAGGATGTACTTTCTAGGAAAAATTCAAAGTCAAAGTAAAAGAATACAGCGGAGATGTAAGTATATAGCGAGCAGAGGGATAAGCTCAATCTCTGTACAAAAGTACAATTAGTATTGAAAATCATAGACACATTAAGCACCCTGATGAGGCAAAACACCAAGAACCAAAAGTCCATGAGGAATAATTTGGAATTATATAAGATGTTTTTTATTGTTAAACGTAAGCTAAAGTATACTGTATTGTGTATGTACTGTGTATAGTGTATAGGTAAGTTCATATGTGATCCCATCCCACCGTCAGCATCAGAATCAGGCTCATGATATGTAAAATGTAATAATATGTGTACGTGTGTGATACTAATGATGGTAATAATAAAAATAACAATATTTTTGTATTCCTTGATGCATATACAATATACATGTGTAATATTTTATACGCATGAAATATTATGTACTGTTTATGTCAACTATACACGATGCACATATAGTTGAGAGTTTTTTTTGGATTTGGGACAGTGTATTGTATAATATTATCAATTTTCTATTATTTCATGGTACATGATACTTTTTATACTGGTCATACATATTTGTGAGTGTGACCAAAAGAGCAATGCCTTTGTTTGATTCATAGTATCAGTATGTAATATTGTGCGTATATGTATTGTGTATTATGCATCATGTTGCCTCATGGCGGTACATTTTTAATACACGGACTCAAGTTCAATGTTGTATGTACAATGTACATTGTACATTGTATATGTATCTTGTGAGTACAAGAGAATAAGGAATACCGGTATACAGATATGTAATATTGTAATATGTAGGAACTGTTGGTGTGTATTTTGTATTTTATACGTGGAAAGGAGCTGATTTTAAAAACAGAAGGAAGGTGCATGATGCATGCTATGAAATACAGTACGAAAAAGGAAATATACTGTACATTTCATCCATTCATCCACAGACATACATAATACATACACATACACATACGCACACACATTTTGAACATGGTATTTAACTCCACCACAAATTAGTATCTCCCAATTGCCCTCAAACTCAAAATTGTGTGTAGTATATACTTATAGTTATAATTAGTCCACTCATCTCCTTCTCTTTCTCCCTCTTCCTTCTTTATTCTTTCTCTTTCAGTGATTTGAGACTTGAGACCATTTCTAATGCTCAGCTCAACTAAAGCCTACTGCCTATGTACTTACTATTTACTAGTTACTGCTTTTACCTGCTCACTGCTCACCTGATGCTTGATCCTAAAACCTAACCTTTAACCTTTTATCCTATAATATTACCTAGGATAGTTCTAATAGTATATTTCCCTGACATGATCATGAGTTTGACACAAGGGGAAAAGAAGGAAAAAGTACTTACTCTTCTTCCTATAATCATGAATATACAATATACAATACATACATGCATGTAATGCGCGGGCAAAATTATTATGTGGTGGCTACGAACTTTTACCTCGTAATTCGTCATACAATGTATATGCATGATGTTCAGTATTTTATGAAACGTCTAATATCTAATATCGTATGTTGAATGCTGTAGGTAGTAAGTACATCTTACATGTTACATAATACAGAATACCTCATAATCCTCATCTTTTATCTCGTAAATATGTGCACAGGTAATACTTTGTCTGTTCAGTATCGTCCATGTATCATAATTTTCTAGTCAAAAAATCATATTCACTCTATAATCAAACGTCTTACACATCATCTAATTCCCTCTGTCAATGAATGTCTGTATGAATAAATATTATAGGAAGAGAATACAGAGTATAGAGAGTATACGAATATAGGGTATTGAGTACCTAGCTTTTCCATAATACACTATAGTTTCCATGTTACATGTTAGTTAATTTTCAGTTATCCTCATTACACACATGTGTACATGGTAATAAGCCATGCTGCTCGTCCCTTGTTGCTACCTATCAAATTATAAATGCTAATCAATATATTTAATACTATGGAAAAAATACAAGTACAAGTAGTGGTTTGGATTTCTAAGTTGAGTCAGTCCTCAGCCCTCAGTCCAGGCCAACTACTGACTAGTTGCTAGCAAGTGTGGTCGTGTGTGTGTAGTTTTTTTTTATATGTTATATTCGTATAAGGTATTTTAAAAAGTGAATCTTTCTATATTCTATATTAAGAAGCGGCAAGCTTGAAAAAAGAAAGAAATTCTTAAAGTCAATTAAATTAAACAATTTTAACTAAGTTAAATCAAGTTATATAAGTATTCTGATTCGCACATTGAGCCGCAAGTGATCTGGACATCACCGCCCAGTCACAGCAAAGTTTGCACCGCAAATTATTTATGCAATTGCAAGGTATCCGCTGTGACGGGCTTTTGTCAAGGTAAAATATACATAATATACATATATAAACAAAAAAGAAATAAACATCAATTAGAACTCGGTATTCTGCCTAAAAGAAACCTTTGTTTATACTTTAAAAAATGGGAAGTCAATCCGAAGAAAACCTTGACCTCAACGAAGGAGCCTCGGGATTTGAAAGGAGTCAAATACTCATTAGAAGTCCAATTAGGAATCAACAACAACAACCACCTCCAACTAACAACAACTCACAAAGACCACCTAAAAGATCCAGACTCGAAAATGAAATGGATATTCAAGAGGAGGAAGAAGATGAAGATGACAAAGAAGAAGAACTAACATTAGACGGTTTCCTCCAAACTTGTGAAAATCCAGCCAATCCATCTAACCTGGATATTATCAAATTCATGTCTCTAAATCATGCCTCCACTAAAACCGACAACTTGAAACTAAAAAAGAAGATCCAAAAAGTCTCTGGACGGTGTGATGAACTGGAAAAAGAAGTAGAAGACTTAAAAAATACAAATGACAAACTAGAAATTGAGATTAGAAGGAATAATGTGATATTTTGTGGAGTGAGTGAATCAGCAATGGAAACACCACAAACACTCAAAACAAAAATTCAAGCTATTATTCAACACGGGTTGAACATTGATGATGTGGAAATTGATACCGTCTACAGAATTAAATTACATCGCCCATCAAGATTCCCAGGTCCTGTTAGAGTGAGACTAATGAAACAATCTGATAGAAATCGGCTACTAAATAAGGAAACAAAAACAAAATTAAAGTCCAATACATTATATAAGAATGTCTACATCAATAGTGATCTACCAAAAAGAGTCAGTGAAATAAAAAGAATAGAAAGAGAACAAAAAAAATCTTCATTTCCTCCATCACGTCCACCAAATAACAATCAATGAGAAATCGGCCGGTCTTCACAACATCAACAACAATATCATCACCAACAAACTGTAAATAGTAACAATACCAATAATAATCTTAATAATAACAATTATAACTTTAATAATAACAATTATAACTTTAATAATAACAACTATAATCCTAATAATAATAATAATTTTAACACTAATTATGACAAATCGGTTAATTTTCCGAATAATAATTTACTTAATTTTTATAATAATACATTGACCAAAGATATTATATACTGGAATGTAAATGGTGTAAAAAAAGATTTATATGATAAATTTATATTAATAACAAGTGATAATCCTGACATGTTTTGCTTAGCAGAAACTTTTCTACAATATAAAATTAAGATCCCAGAATTTACCTCTGACACCTACAAAATAATACAAATTGAAGCAAAATCAAGTACTGGACACGGACGAGCAAGTAATGGCTTTATAATTGGACTCAAAAAAACTACAGCAGCTGTAAAATGGGAACTCACACATCATGATAATTATAGTGTTACTCTTACTTCAAACAACTATAAAATTATTCTTCTATATATTTCTCCTAATAATGACTGTGATTACTTAATTGATGAATATTTTTCTATAGACACTCACGATTATGATACAATTTTGATTGGTGATTTAAATTCAAGATTCAATCCTCTTTATGAAGAACTAAGTGATGAAATGAAATGTTTTAAGTTATCAACTGTAAGAAATACACAAGACAAAAATGAAAATTCAAGAGGAACAATTTTAAAAGACTTGGTGCTCCTAAATAACTGGACTGTAGTAAATGGTAGAAGTAAATCAGATAAAGACGGAAAAATCACTTTTTGTAATACAAATGGAAATAGCGTTGTAGATATGTGCATTGTTAATAATAATATAATACCATTTATCCATGATTTTATGGTA
>JABASP010000749.1:0-41677 GCA_019776565.1 Sminthurinus signatus
TTTTTTTGTTGCAAAAACATTTTCTCTTTCCTCTAATCTGGTTTTTCTTTAAATAAATAAAAAAAACCTAAAGAGTGCTCGGATTCAAATTCGGATTTCGGATTGGATTTTGTATAAAAAGAGAGTGATTGTGTGTGTGGGTGAGAGAATGAGAGACGTGGTGATTGATTGGAAGAGTGTGTGTGTTTGTATAAAATGTGTGTGTATGCATGTGTTTGTGTGTGTTGTGTGTGTATTTGGAATGAGAGTGAATGTACTTGTGTGATTTTGAGCTAAGAAATAAAAAAAAACAATTTGTATTTCTTGCCATTTTTTTAGATAGTGGAAAAAAATGGGCAGATTTTTGTACCTTTTATTTTGTACATACATATATTATACAATAAAATATGTTATAATATTATACCAACGAGGAAGGATATTTTTATACTTTTACTGATAAATAACTGATAATATAAATCTATACATTTTAACTGGTTGGTACTGGTTTTTTCCTCTAACGATCCTTGATTAATAGATATTACTTTATTAACTTTTAACTTTAAATTTCAAATCCATGGAACCTCTTTCTTTGGGCTGGGTGTTCTACATATTTATTCTGTTCTATTCTAAATTGTGTAAAAAATTCTAAATATTTACTTCTGTATGATGTACACGGGAGTGCATGTGTGTGACTTGGATATGTGTTTTATTTTTTTTGGTGATGACGAAATAATATTGTATTATAAGACAATGAACAAAAAATAACATTTGGATTTTGGGATTGTGATTTTGTGACATGGGATTTGTGCCTCCAATACAAATAATATATAACAACTATCCTTTTATTAATACACACGTTTAATATCTCCGTGCTTATATAACAATATGTATAATATACATGAATGACTTTTTGATAATGACATTTTTTTACATCATATTCTAAATTCTAATCAGTTACTTAGTTGTTTGTTTCAAGTGCCCCGAGATTTAAAAGTGCAGCGTGCGTGTTTCTAGGATTCGACAAGCGAGACAATTCGGAAGTTGGATGAGTATATAGTTTTCCGTTATGATTTCGATTTCGACTTCGACTTCGACTTTTGGACACAAGGGAACTTTTGGACTTAACCTTTCGACTTGAACTTTCGGATACATGTATGGACGATAACCGATAACCCTAACTCAATTTTGACACCATTCTGACACATGACAACTGACAACACCATATATATGCAACACAATACACAATGTATATGGTGATATAAAATAAAAATACAATTATTAACATGGACGAAAGACGAAAGAATGTGAATGAATGATTTTCCAAATATCTAGAATCTAGAATCTATAGAAAATAGAATAGACCAAGACTACAATGATACGATATAATATTTATTCATCATTTGTCTCACTCACTCACTATACTGCAAACTGCAAACTAAACTGATACTACATACTATAGATATGTTATAATATTTTATATACATTATTATCATATGTATTATTTATTATTTATAGTATCTGGATCAAAAAAGTGTGATTTTATTATTAAGTGTATGTCTGTTGTATTAATTATTTTATTTTATCTCAACTATTTTAAGTATGCATGAATCAATGTTATATAATATTATTTTATTATTATGTATTTTTTCTTTTCCTCTGTTGTTCGTTTGTTAGTATGAATAATTATTATTATTAAATGTTATTATAATGTATTATGCTATATTGTGATTTGTAGAGCGATTCAAAAGAAAAAAAATGTAATAGTGAATCATACATGAATAAGCAGTAAAAAAAAATACAGTGCATTTTATTGCATAAAATCAAAATGAATAAAAAGCAATTTTTACACTAAAAAATACTCTACATTTTATGCTAACAAATCAGTCTTTTCTAGAGGTAAAATATTCTAGATATGTACATAAAGACATTAGACATTCAATTTATCATACACATCGACAATATTTGTAAATATCTATAATCTATAGTCTATAGTCTATACATTACTCATACATCATACATGTACATTGTAAATTGTAAATGTACGTAGGACATTGAATATTGATTGCTATTGCGTGATCTGTACAACTAAAAAGCAGCATCTTTTTTCACTTTTCTTTGATATTTAGTGAAAACGAAAAGTGCATGTAAACCTAAGTAAAAATTTACTGTCTTGTGTAAAATGTACAAAAGGTACATACATAGAAAAAAGATGAATGTGTTCACGAAATCCAAATGTGAAACAATGAAGAATGCAGAAAAGTGGTTACTGGTTACTGGTTACATGATTACAAGCCAAAGCCAAAGCCAGACTTGTATTATTATTATTATTTACTGGTAAAAATCTGGTGGTAAATAGTAAGAGAATACAGTTGATATAATAATAATAATAATATAGAATCTTTTCCCCCATTTTACAATTTGCGATACATGATAATTGACAATGCAATTGCATTGCCATTTTCCATTAAATAGACATCAAACTTTGTAAATTTGACTGTTTACTGATCGTTTAAAGTAGAAGTAGAAGATTGAACCCTACATCATTTGTACAGAAATTTCACTTTCTTTTGCTATATAGTAAAAATGTTCTAAAGTTTTGCTGCTTGTTCTTTTTAGTGCTTACCTTTTGTCTTTTTTTTTGGTGTTTGTACTTGGTTGCATTTTCCATTTAATTCTTTTTGTTCCTTTATGTTGAGAGATTTTCTATGTACCTAGGAATCTCCTCTTCCTCTTTTTCTTTAGCAAAATTAGGGAAAAACAGCATGTTCTCTCCCTGTCTTATCGTCAGCATTCGTCAAAAACAATGTATGCAAGTATTTTGGAACAAGTTGCACGTCGACAGTCTGCATTTTGCATTCTGCTTTGTAGTCAAAGTAAAAAGTACATGATTCATGACAGAGAGTCGTATAGAGAAAGGGAGACAAATTCATCCACACTTAATAATAATTTGCCTTGATTACTATGTATAACTTTTATAAAGTTTCTTTGTTTTCATCAGACGCCATTCATTGAGATTGAGTGCCGACTTGATTACTACTATGTCGCATGGTCTATATGTATCATACATAATACATAATGTATGCATACTTTGAAATTATTTGGAAAGATTTTAATTTTCATTAATATCTTTATTTACGATATTTAATTTAGCAGAATCTCAAAATTCAAAATCATGCATAATACATTTATATAGATACACACAGTCAAAAATCGTCTCGCAATATGACACTTTTGTCCACAATTCGTAATTCGTAATGCATATAACACATGCAGTCTATAAACTATAGTATTAAGTATTAGACAAAGGGACTTTCCTTCATTTTCTCTACATTCTACACGAGTATAGCTTTTTCACATCATACTGTGCATGATTTTGCATCAAACTGCAAGTTAAAAAATTAAATTATTCGTCTGATGAAAAGACCATTTAAATTATTTATTAGAGTAATTATAATTTACATAAAAGCAACAAGACACGAGACACGCAAACATGAAAAAATTTCACTTTTACTTGTAAATACTTAAACTTACAGACTACAGACACTACAACACTTACAACCCACAACAGACATATTATCATAATAGAATATCATTATATTCAATATATTCATACATATTGCGTGCTGATGCTGAAGAGGTTGTGTCTTGTGTCTTGTGTCCATCTTTTTTACTTATTATTATTTATAACAATGTTTATAATTTTTATGTGCAACTTGCTAAGCATTTTTATGACTCTTTGTTACAACTGCATTTCTTGTTTCTTGTGAAAAAAAAACAAAACAGAAAAACGATGATGCACCCTCATAAAATCAAATGAATAAATTGTATTGTTGTAATTCAATTTTATTGTACTGTAATAAAATGTAGAGATATAATAATACATATCATGTGCACATACACACAAGTACATGCATTTGAAAAACTATGGAAGGACGCGAAATGACTTGTAATTAAACGACAGAATGTATAGACTGTCATCAACAATCAACAATGAAGAGAACAAAATTGCACAAACTGATTTTGTTGTACTTTAGTTGTATAGAAATTATTCTAATAAAGCAAAATCCCTATTGTAACTCCGTACCAATTCAACATGTTTTCAGCCTACCGTTTTAATTTTCAATCCTCAAATGAAGTCATGAAAAAAAAGGAAGATGAAAGAAAAGAAGTGACAGAGACAAAATATAATGTAGGCAAGGAGAAAAGAAACGCGCTCAGAACCATATTAAATAGTCAACAACAGTACATTACGGTGGTGCATCATGTACTTTGTACTTGTAACTGGTAGTACTTTTGTTGCTACTGCTAATATAAAATATAATGTTCAGTGTCTGCCGACTACTTGCACTTTGCAGTATCACACAGAGAGACAGAAAGATTATATGTCCATTATAATATTACAGTCAAAAAATGCAGTTCCCATCTTTTCATGTTGTTACTTGTTACACTCAAATCTCAAAGACAATGTACAACATGTACAAGGATGCATTATTATAATAATATTATTATAATTCTCCTTTCTTCCTATGGGTTTTGTTTGTATGTAGCTTGTACCCCTCAACATGTTCAACACATACACATAGGTATTATGACTAGTGTAGTATACCAGTAACCAGTAGTCACTGCACACAGAGAAGTAAATTTACAATCATCACAAAGAAAATGCTTGTTCTTTGTCTTCTTGGTTCTTGTGATTCTTGAGCAAAACTTTATTTTCCTCCTCGTCTCACCCTTTTCTTCTTCTTCTATGTCTTCTTCACTATACTGTTTGGTGCATGGAAAGTTGTTGAGATGATGTAGATACTTCTTCATTCTACATACATTTATAGTTGCATTTATTTACAATTTACTATCATCCGTACAGTATCACATGTGATGTGTGTGCTTCCCTTCTTTATGAATGGATACTTTTCTGCGTTACAAAAAAATGTGTGTACATTGTATGTACACGCGTAATTTTGCAATTTGTAAACAATTGTCAAATTTAAAAGCATCTTTCATGTTTTCATAATTCATAATACATAGCTTGTATGTACGGTATTATAGTATAAAGTCTTTACTGAAGAGCTTCTTTCTCCTAAAATAATAGTGGGTATTAAATGATGATAATTTTATTATTATTGCACCAATTTATAATCAACGGATGTGCAAATTTCTACAAAAGTAGAGGGAAGCAGCTCAGAAGCGTGCATAGTGCATACTATATTCACATT
This sequence comes from Sminthurinus signatus, assembly GCA_019776565.1. Taxonomy (NCBI): domain Eukaryota; kingdom Metazoa; phylum Arthropoda; class Collembola; order Symphypleona; family Katiannidae; genus Sminthurinus; species Sminthurinus signatus. The sequence goes on from JABASP010000749.1 coordinate 5,193, forward strand.
TTATTTTAATATGATCAAAATATCACACATTCGTTTAGTCAAAAGTTTGAATCAAAAATCAAAACACAAGCCAAATTATATGTACATGAGCCTATACCCTATACATATCACATACCACATACACTGTACACGGAAAATCCATATAATACATAGAATCATAGTATTTATTCAAGTTTAAACTTTACATGTTGCCCTAAGGGTAAAGGAAATGACTATCAAAAATGTCGTGAACAAATACACAGGAGCATATTATTATTAGTGAAACCTAAATCCTAAAAGTATTTTTATTATCAATGTGCATTGGAGAAGAAGAAGACGCCCAATATTATTTTTCAGTCTAAACACATGGTGAAAATGTCCTACCCTCACAAAAATAAAACGAATTCGAGAAAATAATAAAACTATTTATAAATAAATAAATAAATAGCATCTTCAAATTTTTCAGTAATTTTTAGCAGTAAATACTTTTTTTTTTTGAAGTAAGTACGCTGATATCATTGGCTAGCTGGCAGATATTCTGGAGATTTCAAATGGTGAGTTTTTTTATTTTTTGTTAAATTATTTCAGAATTTTAATTTAATTTAGAAGCATTTAATTATTATTATGTGTTTATTTTGTAACAGGTTAAGATTATATTATGTACTTTCAAGTTACTTTTGTTAAGTCTTTGTTTAAATGAGATTTCTTCTCATGTATTGTTTATTGTTGTGTTCGTTAGTTGAGTTTTGTGTTTTGTGAGAAAAGCATCATGAGGGAGAGAGAAAAACAAAAGACTACGAGATAAATGTGAAATCTTCAACAATATTGAACATATCAGAAGTGGAGGAATAGAAGTGGAGGATGCAAACACATTTTCTCCTCATCGTGTCTTCTTTAGATTCTTTGATGTCTTATTGTTGTCTGTAGGTCTCATCAGTAACACACTGTGCAGAGTGCTTTGCTGCCTTCGCAGTTTGCAGTGAACATACCGTTTCCTCTACGCACTTAATATATTGTATATTGTACTTTGTACTAGTATAATATATTATTATTATAATATAGACTTCAGACATAAAGGTCAAGTACGAGAACTGTAATAATTTTGTAATACAAAATAAATATTATAATATTATTGGAAATCTCATTTTGAAGAGTCAAAATTCAAGACTGAACTGAACTGAAGAACATTATAATCTCTTTTTTTCCTGTCAATGATCCGTTAAATATTGACAATTAACAGGAATATCTGGAAGTTTTGTTTCAACTTTAATATTTTAAATTTTTTACTTGTGTTCCTATATAATATAAAATATTGTTGTTCCTCATCATTTTTATTTTTCAACAACAAGATCTCAAAAATTCGAAAATAGTCAATTATAAATTAATTAATAATAGTAAAAGAAGCTCAAAAGAAAAGTGTTTGAATATGAATATTATTTTCTCAAAGTTTCATCGAAAGTAAAAGTTCACGATTATTCTCAACAATACTCAACAAAAGTAATCAATACATATAGTTTGTTCTACAGTGCATCTTCTTCTATACTCTTGTTTGTGCAAAAAAAAAATTGTTGACAGTTTGAAACAAAAATCCTGGATCCTTTAAAATGTGAGTATATATCTCTTTTTTATTTTATTTTTTATACATATGATTTATGATTTGGAGTACACTATTTTTTTGTGCTAAAGTGAAAAAAAAATCAAATAATATTTTAAACTTTCAACATTTGATCCTCCACTCTCGTTGAAGAAGTTTTGTTTTTAATTTTGAAACATTAATCGAGAGTAAAAAGGAGAGTAACACAATTTGATACATGATACTTCAATTTTCTTTTCTAATATTAATAGTAACAGCAATATTATTGACAAACATTTTATGCGTCTGTTTATAGGTAGACTAGCTAAAGCTTTTAAGATGTTATCTGTACATGTAAATCTACTGGGTTACTTTATCATGGAAATGTGAATCCACTTTAAAATATAAAATGGGATCAAAAGTATCAAAATATTACAAAATTTTGTGTTGCTCACAGCTGGTACTTGTTGTAAAAATACAAATATGATGAAGATGTAGTTTAAAGTTTAAAATTCCATTTAATTAAATAGAAAACTCTCATCAAGTATTTTGTTTTGCAATATAAGTGATATTTTGCTACCAAATACTTTTAATACGCTGCGTATAATAAAAGTAAATAACTTTCAATCTTCAATGTAAGTGTGATTTAAATGGTGTGGTTTCAACAATATTATAGTTGAGTAGATTTCATGTTTTCACACCACACATGACAAGACAAAATATCCAATGTCCATCATATATAATAATTGACAGGCAACAGATAGATATATTATGTTATTCTATAATCTGTGACACTATATACCCTATACCAAATACCAACTAATGAAAAAGACTGTCATCGCCAAACCTTTAATTTCTTCTTGTTATATTCTTTCTGTATCTTCCTCTCATAATATGAAATAACAAAAGTAACAACATAAAAGATCAACTAGTTATAGTAAATTTTTTTTACATGGAAAGATTCTTCTATTGTGATTTTTTTTCACCCTTGTCTCTCTATCTCTTCTCCCTCTTGTCTTCTAGTAATCTATAGTATGTAGTATGTACAAACTTTCTGGCCTTGGTAATGAGGCAAATATTAAGGATCAATAAATTAACTATCAAGTTATGACGTTGATAAAAACAAGTTAAACTGCCACTCTGTCTTCTTAATCATCCATAGTCTTGTTACTTATTTCTTATTTGTAGTGTAAAGTTTCATATATATATTAGTATAAATTATAATATATATTGTATTAGGTATTATATTATATATTATTATATATATATCAGTTATCTGTTATATTATGAGCTTAAGAAAGTGTACAAGCAAAATACATAAGTATTGTAGATTGTAAGTAGGTAATAAAATAGTAAATTATAAATTTTGCAAGTGTTTTTTGTCTTTTGTCTCTTTTTTTTGTCCCCCTCTTCATATTGTGTACTTTTGAAGATTTCTCTCTTGTGCACAAGTAAAAAATATATTATATTATGTTAATAATAATAATTATTGTCAATATGTGCAAATCAAAACGTGTATAATATTATACTTGTGCTTTTATCAGAGTGATCCAGAGTACAGATATTATTGTCTCATGTTGTCATTATTATGTGTAGTTCATTGCACTGACTCTCTGATTCTGCTCTTTGATTCTGTCACTAGCTCTGGAGTTATAAGTATACACACATTTTATTTTATATTATTGTATTGTATTATGGTACATTGAAGACTAATCATATGATTATAATAATATTATTGTCAACTTCCCTTTCTATCGTAGTCTTCTCTCAACTGTTTTTTTTCTGTATGTATACATGAACGGAAACAGGTAAAAAGCAATAAAGAAATGGAGAAGAAGGTGTAATACTGTAAACGCATAATGAGTGAGACAGTCTAGTAGTAGTAGTAGTAGTAGTATAGTGTCAGCTGTTTGTATGTGTGTGTAACACAAAGACAAAGAAGACAATGAATAAGATGATAGGAAAAACCGGCTGTTGTATGCTGTATACTGTATACACATTCACTTTCGCTGACCCTATTAAAGTTTTTTTTCTTCTTCTCCTTCTTCTTCTTCTGATTGTGTATTGTATTCAGTAGACACAACATACTATACATACACTCTACACACAAGTTCAATGTTATACAGAGTACAGATCAATTCTCTCGTAAGAAATAATAATGCTTTCTTTCCACGCACGACTATGCACATAGTTACATACATTGTACATGTACAAGTAGATAATACACTGTACATAATACAAAATACAAGTAGAAGTGTCAATATACAATATATTCATGTATATATATATATGTAAAAAAGCATTTTACCTTATTCGTATTCTATCGAGAGATCAAAACAATACGAACACTTCCTACGATGATAATATAATATCCTATCATCAAAGATGCAAGTAACGTGATATAGACAACACAACAATGCATTACAATTTACAGTATAAGGGAGGACAGAATACCTTTAAAATGCTCAAAACAAAATATCCATTTCATTCATCTATACATTATACATCTATCTTCTATCTTTTATCTACTTTCATATTGAAAGAGAAACAATAACACTACACAACATGAATATAAGGAGATTCACTTTTACTATCTGTAAAAGGTGGAAAAGTGTACATGTGTATAAATATGCAACAAATATCAAATGCTAAATCACCTTCATGATCATCTGTATCTTCTTCTTCTTCCTCTTCTTCGTGATGTTCTATGTTGACAAGATTCCAATACTCAAAGACAAAATTATATGCACATACAACAAATAATAATATGACCATCTATTTAGTATTGTGTTGGATCATGTCATCTCATGTCTCATATCGTCTCAAGGTACATAATACTACGACCAACGACCACTACTACCTTACTTCATTTACAATTTTCAATATTTCACCAAAGTTCAAAGACAGGAACACGTCATAATGTAATCATAATGAACAAGGAATAGTGAAGCATGTAGAATTCATGCAGAAGATGGTGATGATAGGTTGAGCAGACAAGTTTGATTTCCTTTTTCATTTCTTCATTTCTTTTTAATATTTTTTTTTTTTGGGATGACGTATATTATATATTATTATATATATATTTCATAGTCAAAAATTTCCTTTTCCCTCCTTCTTTGCCTTTTGAGAATTTGGATGATTCCCGGAGGAGGTCTAGACTAGTTTAATAAAATGTCTTTCAAATTGGATTTGGGCTTGTTCAATTAAATTTAAATTAAATCAAATATCAAATCTGATCAAATCAGGAATCAGTGTAAAGAATGTCATTCTTCATTAGATTTATAATGAAAATGAAATTGATTTTCTCTTCCTTTGAACTTTGAATTCACATAATATATTATATAGAGGGCTTATCAGGCATGTTAATAACTATAAGATTTCTTTTCCAATTTATCATTCTATCATTTTCAATTTGTAAATTGTTTTCCTATAATATTTTGACTTTGTAAGGATTATATCAAATATCCATAGTCAATAGTTATTATAATATTAACATTGTATTACGTATCATTTCTCATTTCATTGGTACAAAGTAAACTTTGCACTCCGGCCAGTTGTCAATTATTATTATTATTATACTTTTCTTACAATGTGATAGTTATTAAGTAGTTGGCTATAAATAGAAAGTTTATGAATGTAGCATGTAATATTGCTCATATTATTATTACTATTATAGTGATATCTATTTACAAGATTTGACATGTGGTGTGGTCTTTTTGTTATTGAAAAATGTACAATCCATAATCCATGCAAGGACTACTAACATAACAAGTCCATCCAAAGTTGACATTACAGATGTAAAATCTCCACTAAATTCAATTATACTTTTACTTTACTATTTACTACTACTTGTCGTGGTCTTGTAACTTGTAATGAACTACACCTATGTACTATGTAATACATAACATAATACAACATATGTAGTATAATTGTGTACAGCTTACAAACTCCAAACAACTCCAAAGTAAATATTGAATATTACTGTCAAGTGAAAGGAAAAGGACTGTTCAAATAGATAAAGTCACCGAAAGTTAGCAAATAAACAATAAAAATTACACGATTAAAAGCGAATGACAAACAAGTCAAAGGGATGACGAAAAGAAAAAGTAAAAAAACAACAACATTAAGCATCAAGTTGTATAAATAAGCTCCTAACATTTATCGCCTTGCTTCTGTAATTATTATTAGATGAATTAGGAAATTGAAAGGGAAAGTGCAGTTTCAAGCTTCAAGCTCATGGTGACAATCTGTCCATTGAGTTTAGAGTTTATTATTATTATTATTATGTACTACTATACTGTCTCAACTTTTACATTGTATTATTTAACAGGAGTAAACATGTGGTATTTTAAGATGTGTGTTAATTTTATTCATTTAATTTTAACACGGGGCGAAATTAAAGACAATAATTATTATTACTACTGTTCATATATTATATCATTTCTATTTTCCGAAATAATTAATACAATAGTTATCACAACTTTTTGTTACAACACATTACCTGAGTTATGAAGTATGGATTATGAAACAACTGAATTTTGAATCTGGTACTTTGTAACTTTTATTTTTTCCTGCTAAAATCAATGTTAATATTACTTACAACTTATGATAGCGGGCAAGATTAGTAAATTTTTAGAAGCTTACAAGTAGTGGCTGTAATCCATAATTACACCATAAATCCAGATTTTCTTGTACCTAAAATACAGAAGCACTTATAATTGATGCAAGATGCTGGGCAATGTTTACATCATGCATGTAGTTTATAGTTTATGGCACAGTCCATAAAAGTAATCTATTTATTGCTACATTTGAAGACTTTATGTTTCTATCAAAGTTTGTAAATTTTTTATCTCAGGACTTTTATCACAGTTGTGTTACATTTATGATTAGATCTCTGTAGTAATTATCCCAGTTATTTTATATGTAGGCATGTTTTTCTTTGGCAATAAATATCTCAAAGCGTTTTACATATAAAATTAATCAAAAGTATTTTGTCTGCTTTTTATTTAATTTCTGTATTCTGTACACACGCACCAATCTTAATGGTGGTGGAATTATTTTATACATTTAAATCGTATTTTGTATTTTGTTTTCTTCTTCCATGCATAGATAAAATGCGTAGATTGTTGGTTGTTGGACTAATCATTGGACATATTATTTTTTTCTGTATTCCGTACTAGATAGATACAATATACAATATATGCAATACGTGTAACATGAATTGTATGAAAAAGATGTTCAGTCATTAATAATCCCGAATGTTTTGTCTGTCTTGTCCTTTGACTTTTTTTAATTTTTGAAACAAGTAACTATTTGTAAAATGTACAATGAAAGAAAGTAGACTCATTTGTCTCATTCACTCGACGTCTACATATCTACAATATCTATGTATTTTCCTTCATACACCCTTTATACATGGTTCATAGTCCATAGACTATTTAAAAGATAGAGCGTACAAGAGAGAAACAATAGTCATAATTATATTATGCATACCACCTAAAGAGTTATTGTAATATGTGTACACATTAGATAAAGAAGAACACAAAACAAAACAAAAGAATACCATTGGGGTTCAATGAAACTCACACATCTCATCTCACACTATACAAAGATCAAAGATATAGCTTAAACTCTAGTCTCTAGACTCTAGACTAAAGAGACAAACAAAGTGCAAGCTTGACAAGAAATCTCATACTTGACCCAAGCGAGTAATTGTCATTTTCAATTGTGTTATCCTGACTTCCAAATATATTTAATGTGTGTGTACATAGAAATGTCAATCTGCGGTAGGGAAAGAGAGAGACAGAGGACAGCAATTTTTACGCTGCATATTGTGGTTCACTGATCACTCATAATTCCTACCTCACATCCACAATTCTGTACGCGTCAAAGTAATATGCATAAATAAATACATTATTATGTATAATATTTTCTCTCTCTCCGTCTTTTTGTAATCTCTTTCTCTCTCTGCACACTGCATATGATTTCTGCGTGCCGTTATGCTCAGTAGCAGAATCGTATCAATAATCCACAACTCTATTTTATTTTATTTCTGTATGGTATTTAGTATTTAGGAAGGAAATAAAACCAATGAAAATAAAAGTATGTATGATTTATTCTTCTTATTCATGTAAAAACAGTCAAACGACAACTTTCAAAAGGACAAAAAAAAGTTTATATAAGGTACATAAAAAGTCGAGGTAACATGTACAACAAGCTAATAAGTAACAAGAGTTATGTCTTTTTTCTCTTTAGCTCTCCATCTCTCTCCTCTCTGTAACAACCAACAACTATGCTGTACATAAGTACTCCGTATACCTTGTGTACATGATACACATTACACATTATACACATCATAAAACATAAAACTACTGAAGTACACAAAGACACTTGTAAATTTGCTAACTTGTCATTAATAATTTTTTTAATGGGGTGAAAACTCAGATTCGAAGAAGGACGACGGATTCGAAAAGTTGTGAAAAGACAAAAAGAGACAGTTTATGGTAGTTTCTATCAGCTATTAAAATCATAAAAAGGATGTGATGCATGTTAAGTGGGAAAAATATTCGTTGAAAAGTTTTGTGTAAAGTGTAAACTGTATAAATATTTTATTGAAACTGTGTATAGGGTCTGTATGATGTATGATGCATGAATGATGTATATGGATTATGAATGCCATTCTTTACATACTCAATATGTACATCATATAATTGTGGACTTTTTTTTGCTACTTTTGTTTCTGTTTTCACTCTTGTCCTCACATTCTCAACTTTATAATATATTATGTCTTTTTTTTTGTCTTTCATCTTTCACCATAAAAACTAAAAACCATACAGTACTTATAATATACAATACACAATACAATGTTCAATATTATAAATTATAAGAAAGTGCAAGTATAAAAGATAATAATGATATGATTATTATATTATTATAATAACAATAAATAAAAGCTTGTTGACTTTTATTCATTTTTTACCTCTTTACACGGATTTTTATATTATACCTCAGCGGTGCATGTGAAGCGTTGTGTGGTTTTTTTGGCTATCCGCTAATTACTTTCAAATGACTGTGAGCTGTTACTACTGCTTAGTGCTGTTACTGCTGTTAGTCAATAAAGAAAATGTAGACAATGATTACAGTTGCGATTATGTAGATGGATATCTCCTGCCATTCATAATCATGTACTAATTTCCTTTTTTTTATTCTCAATTAATAAATTAATACAGTCTTGAGTTGAGAGTCGAGAATCTAGAGTCTCAAGTCTTCAGTAGTCATTGTTAAGGTTTAAACATCCTTTGGAGTTTACAATGCAGTAGATACTAGTAGTAGATACTAGATACACTTCACTTTGTTCTGTTGGTGAACTCTTGCTGATTGCATTGTGAAAGTATATTTGTGCATTTATTTTTATGATAATTTCCTTCAGTATATTTATAATACTTATTCTATTATGTACGGCTATAAAAAGCATGAGAGTTTAACTCACTCACTTCCTCAGTGTACATAAATAAAATATGAAATATAAAATATAAAACAGGAGTAGTCGTAGTCGTAGTAGTAGTCGTGGTAGCAAACGGTAGCAGTTGAGCTTAATTATGATGAAGCTTAATACTTACGCTTGGATTGGAAATCTGGCAAATCTTAATCTTATCATCATGATTTTTAGCCAGTCTTCTCAACTCAGCTCCCTCATACATAATACATAATGAGCGATGCATGCACAATCTACAATCTACAGTGCAGCCTCTTATCTCTCCGTCATCGTACTCTGAGAGCAATTAGGCATATTATTATTTATTACGATGGTGAATGGATGCATTTTCTATTTTATTACATTAGGCTTCTCAATCATCCTTTATTTACTATTCACCATTTACCATTTACCATCCCAGGAACATTAAATATTAAACGTTAAAGAGAGAGTAAAAGTACATACGTATCATAAACATAATAGATAATAGATAATGGCTATTATATATAATATATATTGGAGTAATAGTAATGATGGATGAATATTAATAATGAACATGAATATGAATATGAATGTTCCTGATATTTTCTCAAATGGATGGCAAGTTGTAAATTGTCAGGATTCCAATTTTTCCCTTGTTTATATTGTACAATGTTTCAAGCTTCCAACTTTAAATCCAATCCAATTCAATTCAATTCAATTCAATGAAGCATATTTGTAATTTAAAAATTGCACTTTTCCTTTCTTTTCCAATTCCCATTAGAAATCATGAGGCATGGGGTAGTTTGTAGTGTACAATTGTAATATCGGATGACGGTTGTCATACAGTTACATTACATGTTACATGAGGTACATTGTACATGCATCTTGTAATGTAACTGTGTAAAATGTAAAAACTATGTGAACCAAACCAAAAAACAAAAGCTTACGACTTGAGTTTTTTTGAGTGCAAAAACTTTTCTTGGAAATTGACTTTTGAGGGAATTCTGTAAGAAAAAAAAATTGGTTGTCAGAAGAAGAAAAGGAAAATGACGTAGAACATAAGGTGGAATGTAGAGTTGTGGATTTAGTCTAAGTTCATGAACATGAACATGAATAATATGAATGAATGTTACTGGGTAACACAGTGGAATTTTTGTGGTGATTTTTTTTATACTTACCATCAAAAAATTACATGGTACAGATAGTGTCAGAGCAAAGTACTCATAATACATGTATGTATACGTATATATCTATGTTTTTAATGTTGCGGTTCATGCGTCTGTCTTTTATTCTTTTAAACTAATATCTAATATGTAAAAGTCTGTGTGTAATAAAATCCTAAAAGCTATACGCTATACGTAAGCCATGAGACAGTAATGTTGTACATTGTACATTGTAGAAAGAAAGGATAACATTATTATGATGATGATGAAAAACTACAGTAGGTAATTGTAATACCAGATCGTAATTTGAAACTAGAGTAGGTTCTTAAAATATTACAATTACAATATTATATTATATATTACACACATCATGATGCATACATAGAAAAATACATTGTATTATGTATTCCAGCTGTACAATGACAGCGAAAGTTGGCATTTCATTTCTTTTATTTTCTGGCATCTCCATTGTAAAATGTAAAATGTATTCTGAAGATTTCTTATCTTCCACTGTTTGCTGTATGTTTTATGCTGTCTGTTGTAGGTGTGTATATCTATGATGTCTAGTGACTGTTTACAGAGATGTACTCTGAAATGATTACCTTTGTCTCTCTGTTTCTCTCTCTATTCTGTACTTTGTGTAGTTTGAAAGGTTTGCTTGGGTTTAAAGTTGAAACTGAGGTCTGAGGTACCTTCACTCAAGTTAATTCTTCATAACTTATGACTTATAATTGAAGCCAAGTAGATGCAGATATAATATACGATGCACACTACATAATTTTTAAGTGTTCAGTGTTCATAGTGCATACTATATATCACTATCTATTATGCATTACTTATTACTTATGCATTATGGATGTCTGATAGGATGCTTTTAGGACATTACACTATTTGGCATGAAGTAACGTCTTGTGTCTTGTGTCTAGAGTATAAATTACACTATACATTAGACATTACAGTCCAAGTATCAGTATTATGAATCTTTTCCCTCTATATTTTTTTAACAGTTGAAATTACCTTATAATGAGATGCAGTAATACATAATTTAGTGTCTTAATTCTTAAGTCTTACGTTCTTCATGTTTACTGTTTACACATTGATTAGGTATCAGATGGAAAATATTACATAGTCTAGAGATGAATGTAATGACTTGTGTAATTTACCTAATATGAGTTGAAATTAGAGCAAAGGGAGCCAAAAATAAAAAAAACAAGAAAAAACAAGAGGATAAAGTCAATTTACATAAATGTGAAAAAAAAGTGTAAGAAAAGATTATGATCATGATGATGGTGTTGGGTATAGAGTATATAGTTTAGAGTGTAAAGTCTAAAAGTTAGGAAAACAATATGTAATATATGTAATGTATCGTATTATTGCTGTCATTGACTGTTTATTATTATTACAGTATAAGGTATAAGTGTATCATTTGAATCGTTTAAAGGGCTGGGCACGTGCAAACACAGTACAATATTCATAATATTGTGTATGAGTGTGTATGTGTTCAAGAGATAAAATTAAATGTTAAATAATGTAGAGAAAAAAACAACTTAAACTACCTGATACCTGATTCCTTGTACATAATTGTACATTGTGTGTGTAGTGTGTGGCTCATAGTACAAGCATAGAATAGACAATAAACTAAGTAAGTAACTATTCTAAGTAGAAGTAGTAATAATAATAAAAGTGAACAGCAGTGAGCTCACTGTGAGATCACTCCTTGTAGTAGTAGTCTGACTTCTACGCTCACTCGTAAAGCACACTCTCACTTTCTTCTACATCGTTCATCCTTCATCGTACACTGCACTGTACTTCTTACTTTGTACTTTGTACATCGTACAGTCAACTCAATTTCAAAGTACAATCACACTCAGATGCAGTTGCAGTTGTAGTTGTAATCATTCTTGACTTGTGTTTTGCCTTGTTTTTCGTGATTTTTTGGTGTTTGAGTTTTATTATTATTTCATCTCAAATCTCACATTTGAACTTTCTGCCTGTTTTTATATAATACCAATCCGTTGTTTGGAGCTTTGAGTTGTGAGTTTTGAGCTTTGAGTTTGAGAGTGCACTATCAACGACCAACGTCTCACTGATATCATGTCAGTTGTCAGTTTAATTAATTGGAGTTAGAGTTGGGCTCATCAAAGTGTTTTCCATCATCATGAAGAATTATTGTGATTGTGAAGTGTCTTCTAGTCAATAGTTTCAATAGTTACCCGATTGTTTCATACAGCATCATTTTTTTGCTAAATTTTGCTAATCTCATATTTTATACCGAGTGAGCTCAATGTGTTTGAATTAAAGTTGTGTGTATTTGTGTGTGTGTCTGTGTGAGTGTGAGCAAAGGTGAAATTGATCTCAACTTATATTTTTATTTTCATTTTTGGAATTTCTTTGCTGGTGAGTGATTTTAATAAAAAAAAAGAAGTATTTATCGTAAATTTTAAACATATATAATAAATAAAATAGTTCAAATAAAAATCGTATCTGAATTTACGGATCTTAAAAAAGTATGTATCTTAATATTAAATATTAAATGATTGTTTCGTAGTACCTTCGGGTCTACATATACTAAATGATTGTTTCAGAAACAGTTTCTCAGAATTCTTTTTAAATGCCACTTGTACTTTCATCTGTACCCATAAATTAAAGTAATAATGAGGTATAGGTGATTGGGAACCAATTTGAAACTTCATAAAATTAGGCAAATGAAATCATTAGAATTGACCATTGAGTATTGAGCATTGGAGATTGAGCAGGCATCAGAGAGTTAAACAAGAAACCGTCTAGTAATTAGTAGGAAAATAAAGACTTGGTCAAAGTTATAATTGTATGAAATGGATATTTTGCTTGCGGTCTTTTCTCTATTCTTCATTTGGGCAGTACAGTCTACAGATTACAGGCACACGCATACCACATACACCTTACATAGTACAAAGTACATGGTTCTTGGTACGTGGTACATGTATCATAGTTTGTAGTTTTGCATTATGCTAATTTATTCTAATTTAATCGAGTAATGAGTCAGGAGCTGATGACAATTGCATTTCATAATTAAAGCAACATATTGTTTTATTATATCTTTTTACCATTTCTATACAGTTTTTTGTGTGTAGAAAGATAGAGAGAGAGAGACCGGTCTATTATGCTCACGTTTCATTGTACATTGTAAGTACATTGAGTATTGTGCATTGTGTGTTAGTATATTTTATAAATTATAATAACGTGAAAACGAGGTAAAAATTCATTTTGTCAGTTTTCTCTTTCATTTCAATTTCATTTCATTTCCCTCAACAGCATTGAACAGTCAACTTGGATATAAAGTTGTCAGTTGCTTGGTTTGTATCTCCTATCTTGTATCTCGTATGTCGTATCAGATGAAAAGAATGAGTGATAACCAGTTGGGTGCTGTGAAGAGATGGATATGTATACATGTACAATGTACATGTATACTATATGTGAGTGGAAAAAGGCAAGTTAATTGTACCGGTGTGGTCAGTCATACATGCATTGTAAATAATAGAGGAAGGAAGTGGACATGCATACGTATGTACATACATACATGCATATGTATTATGTATAAGTACTTTTATATGCATGCTTGTCTATTGGATATTGAGGTGAAACGTGTATTGTCTGTACACAGTACACAGTATACGCACATTCGTAGATATGTTTACATTATATAGTCATTGACTCTTAAATCGTGGCTTTTGAAAGTAGTGGACAGTCAAAAAAAAAACAAAAAGAAAAAAAGATGGACAGATCAAATTCGTAGGTTGTGATAATGTAAACCTTAAATTTTGATAATAATATATTCTTAAACGTCGTTTTTCCTTCCTCCTCCTCCTTTTCGTATTATTATTATTATACATGATAGCTTTTAAATTTATGATGTATGAGGTATGATGTGATACATTATACATCGTTTGCAGTTTACACTATACTTATTTTACAGAAAATGAAAATTTCTTTATCATGAACTTATACATTATATATTGAAAACAGGAGCTAGATTTGGGTATTGGATATTTGTACAAATATTCATAATGTACAATTTTAAACTTGACAGTGAAAGTAGTGGTCAAGTACTTTATTTTGGATTTGGATGTGGACAAATGACTATAATCTATAATCTATAGCGTGTACATTTTACATTATTGACCAATGTATGTAATAATGTAATAACCTTCAATTTCCTTTTCCTTTCTTCCTTTCCTTTTCTGTGTTCTGTGGTAAACGTCCCCACTCTTCATTTCTCTATTATTTCCTATATTTCCTATACACATAAGTACATGTAGAATGTAGAATGTAGATGATATCAAGATTGATTTTGTATGGATTTTGGATGCTGTTGAAGTTGTAACAGTTGTACAAAAAAAGTTGCCTAAAAGTTGTCTAAATTATGGACACTAGCCAAGAAAGAAATTTTAGCTAGACAAAAGTAATCAATTATTTAAATTTTTTTCAAACTATGCTTATGTGTGCTTTGACTTGTATTGGCAGTCCGAGTCATCGTGTCATAGAGAGATACTAGATACCATTAAGAATTTAATTAGATTAGTATTTTGTATTATTTTTTTGTGTATAGGGTGTGAAGTGTGAAGTGTCCAATTCAAAAAGTCAAAGTCAGTGTCAAAGTCAAAGTCAGAGTCGAATGTGTTTAGTTTCTATGTTTTCTGTGTACACTGTACAGTTTACATTGTACATGATACCTGTGATGTTAAACTATCATCTTCCCTTGCTTTTCTTTTTTTGGTGAAAATTCCATTCATCCATATCCACAATCCACAGTCTACAATCCATCTTCAATCTATCAATCTATGGTATTGTTTATACACATACACAGAGAGAGAGAGGATTTGATGAGAGTTATTTTATTGTATGGTTTTGAAAAGCGAAAATCAGTAGGTGTATTTTATTACCACTTGTTGACGTTTGACGTCGAAGGACGATGAGAGTGTGCTCAGTTATCTGTCTATCTATTCCGCTTTGTTCGTAGTTCGTACGTACAGTTTGCTCTACTCTATTCAATCGTTGCTCTTCTTCTTCTCCTTCTTTTTCTTCATCTTCTTTGGCTTCTTCTTCTTCTACTTGAACAATGTTGAGGGTGAATGGTGAATGGAAATTGAAATGAAACTTGTTTAGTTGAGTTTCCATGATTTCCATAAACATTATTCTTCGACGTTCTTCAGTCACTCTCAATTATAAATTATAATATTATAATATTAAAATAATGTGTAGTGAAAATGTGTGAAATGTACAATGTACAAAGTACATGTAGAGATGTACTTTGTTGAATGGTGTATGTCTATTTGAATTGAGAGTGGAAGTGGAAATCTGATGGAATTGGTGATGGAGAAATGAGAGAAATGCAAGGCCTTTCGTAAGCTAGTTGGTTGGTTGGTTGAATATTTGGATGGTTGGTTTGGCTCGTTCGTTCGTTCGTTCGTTTCTTCGTTGGTGACAAAGACAACAAGAATCAAGAATGTATAAAAATTCAGTTTCATTTCAATGGATGACTAGACTATGGAATTGTATGTATTCTATAATCATGTTGTCGTATCAAGTATCGAGTGTAGTCTAGAGTATAGAATACATAGTATATTAGAGTATTACCATTCTGAACTACTTGACTTTTCACCTAGATTCTTCGTCATTCCTCTCTTCTGAGGACGATTGAAGGTGTTTCTAATTGTAATGGTTGAACAGTGATGGCATGCTGATTCCCAAACTTAGATGGATGATGGTTAAATACATAATAGAAATAGAGTACATATAGAGTACATAGAGTAAATGCTACATGCACTGTTGAAATGAAAGAGAAAAGACAGTTACTCGACCGATACTAAATCCACAATTGACGATCGACGATCCTCGATCACACTGTAGATGGTACGACTTTGGGGTATGTACATCAACAATGTGCTCGTTTACTATCTATGTATATATTATTAGTATTATTGTGCTGCATAAGTTATGCATTATGAACATAATCTAGTAAATAGTAACACTTGCACTAATAAATATCAAGTAATGTGATTGTCACCTCCATCCTCCACAAAAGCACTCTTCATCATCATCGGATTTGGGATTTTGTATTTGTATATCTAGTAGATAGTAGATAAAAGCATTTTGTATTTTTGTGTACTTTTCTTTTGTAAACCAAACCAGTTGATACATTTATTATTATTATTATTACTTTGTGTTTTGTTCGTGTTTTGTTTTTCGTGTTCGTGTAATGATATGGAATAGAAGTGAACGAGTGGTTTAATGTGTATTATATTATTATTGACTATTGACCAAAATACTGACCGTTGATCGTGGCTCTTTTCTGTGCTTAGTAAAATGCTCAAGCTTAAGAGATGAGGATTTTATTGAGCATAATATTCTGTGTAAAAAACAATACACATGATTTTCTTACATGTGGCTTGACAACTACCAAATCAATAGTAACATACCCTACGTTACATTATGAGTGTAAATCTTTAATGTGTGTGTATCATAAATCATAATACCAAATATTTAGTGACAATGTTTAATCATTTTGGATGTTTCATGCCAATGGCTCAAGTTTATTTATCATTTTTAATAAAAGTTGTGTGATTTCTCTATTGTTTTCTATAGTTAAAGCGTTCCGACGCTCCGGTCTGTGTCGTATGGTAAAAAACCGACAAAGAGTGAAAACTCTGTCACCTCCGTCGTCTATTCGTCATCCCAGTCAAAGTTAGTCGGAACTCAAAAAATCTCATACGAGAAGCTCGTATCAGTGGAACATGAGGATTCCTCCTGTGATATTCTTGGTGGGGATTTTTAGTATCTCACATTCTTGGTTGGTTGTCGGTCCTCGGCACTACGGTAAGTCTAAATATCAAAAATCTTTAATAAACAAGAACAAATAACACAGTATTTTTTTAATGACGTTGAATCACCTTATTATAGTTATTTGATACGTATATACATTTTATTTTCTTTGAGTTTGTGTAATAATATTTATGAGAATACTTTTGTTTTTTACTTTGAGACATAAATGATAAATGATATGTTGTGCTTGTTTCTCGTAAGCAAGTCCTGGTATCTCGGGTGTAATGCAATATTAAACTATATCTCCAGCTTACATTTATTATCATTTATCATTACGTAGCCCAACTCTTTTCTTTATTATTATTCAAAATGAAATTGAGAACGATGTAAATGTTTTATGTTCCTATTTGTAGCTGACAGAAGAAACATAGAATGGGTGTATATCTTTTTAAAGCAGGCTCATGTATAATGTACACATGATACGTTTATTTTGTTATTTCGTTATCACCTAATGAAATGTTGAATAGTTAAGTGTTAAGGGTTTAAAGATAAATTAGTTTTGTAACAGGCTACTACTATTCTTTCTGTAAAGTGTAAAGCACAAGGCATTAGATTATTACACATTTAGGTAAAGATGATATAATCTAATATGCAAAAAAAAGTTGATAAAACTTGTTTCAAGGCATTGTAAAATAATATCAAATTCTCGTACTGTCTAGTCTATGTCTACGCCATACGATGTATGTCTGTCTGTATGAAGTGTAAACCTGCTGTGTCAAATATAAAATATGTTTTACAAGTGGGATAAACGTGAATGAAATTTTTTTGGAGACTTTGCCTTAAGATCTAATTTTGTATTCTACATTCTACATCCTTTTGGCTTTTGTATATATTTGCAGGTGTGACAGAGAATACGTCACTATTTTTACCGAGGATTTTCCCAAAGGTTTTTCAAACCGGTAGAGCTTGCCCCGGTAACTCATGTCCGTTGGCTCTCCTCTGCTGGCTCACACGTACTGGCTGCAACAATAATGGGTAAAATAAACAACTAATTTAAAAAATTTATGCAACTTGAAAACTCTAAATCTAAATCTAGTGTACAAATTATTTCAAAACACATGGTTGCAATTTCATTTTGGTGAATTAAGACTGGAAGTAAGAGTTACAAAATAGTTAAAATCTTTTTAGGCTAACCTTTTAAATATTAAGTGGTTTAAACATGGTTGTAAGTTTTTATCGTTTTATGTTTTTCAGAGCGTCGATGTCGTCGTCGGGCTCAACATTTACACCATCCGTGGCAACTGCTCAGAATATGATACAGGCACTGCGGAAGGATCTCCAAATATATAACCACAATGATTACACAAATAATGACATTTCTGTTTCAGATTATGACATTGGTACGTAAACTGTAAATTCCATAAAATATAAATATATACATACTTGTAAACTGTTTATTCAAATTCAAAAAGGATTATTGTGTCAATTATGAAAATAATATGTATCTATCTGTCTATCTGTATGCCTGTAATAGAATGTGGAGTTCAAAAGCTTGCAGCTCAAAAGCGGATTATTGGAGGAGATACTGCTGGTTTCGGCGAACTTCCTTGGCAAGCCCACATTCGAATTGCCGGTTTTCAATGTGGTGGTGTACTCTTGAATCACAATTATGTGGCTACAGCTGCTCACTGTGTACATCGTGCCCGACTTTCAGAAATAACAATTTATCTTGGAGAACATGATACAAAAGACACTGGACGATGGTTGGAGCCGCTTCCAGAGGAAAGTTTTGCTGTTGTTGAAAGGATAATTCACCCAAGATTCAAATACATGCTAACTCAGCCAGACAGGTATTAAAGCCGATACTAAAAAACCATGACAATTATTGTATGTCGTTTTGTGCTAAACAACTATCGTGTTTGTGTTTTTCTTAAATGGTGATGGTGAATATTTTAATTTATTTTAATTTCTAGATATGACGTTGCTTTGCTCAGACTTCACCGTCCAGTCAGATTTAAGGCCAACATTTTACCAATTTGTCTGCCTCCAGATGACAAAAGTTATCAAGGAAAGATTGGAGGTATGTCATGAACAATGAATGAACTATAATGCTCAACTCAGAATTACTAAAATATGTTCAGTTTTATCTCTTAATTTTATATTTTATATGCTCATCAATTTATTTTGTTTTCTCTTCACAGTTGTTGCGGGCTGGGGGAAAATAGACACTAATTTCGGTAATTGATTAAAACTTTATAGAGTTTATTTTGTATTAGATTCTTCTTACTTGTACACATTTTTTTCTCTTTGCTAATTTTTTTTAACTCAAAAATACTGTTGGATAACTATTTGTGTTTTCAGGTAAAACAGGCACAAATGTCCTACAAAAGGTGCTTGTTCCTATACTCAATAATGTAGACTGTAGAAGGTGAGTACTATTATAATTTAAAATTTATTCCGAGATTTATTCTGTACTGCTGCACTTATGTGAATTTCCATAGTTACTGGTTACTGTAGATTTTAATACATTACTTAAGTGGACAATAATCGGCAGTTACTATGGAAATTTGTATACAGACAAAAGTGACAGTCGCACAGATTCTCTACAGAAATTTCCTCATTTTACTTATCATTTATTGTTTTTTCTTTTGCTTAGATGGCATCATCAAAAACACATTCGTGTCGAGCTACATGGTCAGATTTAAGCATTTCATTTCTTTTACAAATTTTTGATTTTAGGAACTCTTTTCTGTTCTCAAAGTGTTATATTATTATATATTATATTAATGATACTTTATGTTATAGTTTCATTATTCAGTTTAATCCATAAGTAAAGAAGGGAATTGATTATGTACATATTTCAAAATAATTTTATGGATACAATTGGTTGTAATCTAATTTTTTTTAAAATTCTCCAATCAGATGAGATGTTCTGTGCGGGACATCGTGAGGGCGTAAGTACACTGATATATATATCGGTGGTTTTTCCGTTCTTTATCTGTAGAAAATATACCTTGAGAAATTTTTTAAATTGATTTAAAAAAAAATGTTTATACAACAAAAATTCTTTCCATTTCATTTTGAAAATTCAGATGCGTGATGCGTGCTTAGGAGACTCGGTGATTATTTGTTATTTTTTCTACCCAAAAATATTGTTTTCCTAATTTTGATATGGTTATTCCTTTTATCATGTTTTTGCTTCTCACCCTTTCTTATTTTATGTATGTATAAAAAATCTAGGGTGGTCCATTGGTTGTTTTGGACGATGAATCAGGAAGATGGACTCTAGCTGGTATAACTTCGGCCGGGTTCGGCTGTGCTGGTAATTAAATAAATTATGAATGAATAACTTTATTAGACATAAATAGCTTCTAACTTTTCAATTTAGCAATATTAAACATGTTTATTTGTTCTGTAGTTGATCGACAGCCAGGAATTTACCACAAAATCAGTACAACGACGCGTTGGATTCGTTCACAAATATCTGCACGATAACAGTTGTTTTTTAAACCTCGCTACCATCAGCACCACAATCCACCATATTAATATTATTATTATTTTTTTTAATCTTATTTAATAACTTTAATAACTTAATTGCATAAAAATGTATTGTATATTGTATACACAGTTTCAAATGAGGGTTTGGAAATTGTGGACATGAGCTATTTTTTTTACATGTACGGTGGTTTCCATCTCATTTATTAGTACTGCCCAAAAGCGCATATATTATGTATTATGTATATTTTTTTGGTAACGTTTAAATATTTAAATAGTATAATATTGCCTTATTACTGTTTTGTAATGATCACGTGAACAAACTGTAACATAAAACCATGTTGGTTTGTCTACGGATTTTCTAGAAAATATTTTTTTACGGTATTTATATTATACGAAATTTTGTAATTTTGATACGAAATATAGGAAAAGAAAATAGCTTGTTCAACTTGACCTATATACTGTATAATGTATAATGTATAAGTAGTAGCGTCATAATTGTTGATGCAAGATTTAAAAAATGTGATAATATACATATTATATTATTTTAAAAATTCCTATGTATTATCCTAAATCCTATAAGCAAAACTACATTTGAAATGATGACGTTACGAACTGCGCATACCAAAAGTTTCTTCGAAAAAACGAGGAGGAACAAAAGAACTTGCTACTGTTTTAATTTAATTTACACAGTACTTTTTGTATTATTATTTTTTTATTATTAATATTTATGATTTATGACAGTACTTGTAAAACTGTAAGTTATTTTTTGTACATAAACTCTCCTTAAATAGCTGTAAATTTTATATTATTAGGATTTATATTTTATATACTTGACTCATCCTGTTTTACTAATTAGTGAATACTTTTTTTTATCTATATCTATGTTTTTCTATGTTTTAATATCTCGGTGTTAACTTTGTTCTTCATTCGCTGTACAATCATTTCGCATTAGTCTTAATCAATTTATTCTTTGAAAATGAGATTTAGTTTTCTGCTCTATGAATTTTTCAATACTGTTAAAATTCCTTCCTTTTATCCAACTTTCGTTTTATACCTGAAACATAATGTTATTATTATGTAAGTGCCGCATAAGTGTGGCTTTGTTGCCTTGTTATAATAAAATTAAAACAAAAATGAAAATCAAGTGTGAAACCCATTGATATGTAATTATTTTAAATTTTAAGATGACCTTTTATCCAAAATTCAGAGGGGGTATAGAAGTTATTATTCGTTATTTGTTGCACAGTAGATTTCATAAGTATTCATAAGGTTGACTGTGTACATTCTACATATGTGTATATACTTTAGGTACTTACAGAAAAGGGTATTAATTTAAAACGTACAGAGTACGGAGTCAAAAAGGGTTGATATATTATAAACTCAGTATGATGACTTTTATGTATTTCTGAACGGTATTCATTTATCCCCAAAAATAGTTCACCTTACTTTTCATTCATATTCCTGTTCTCAGGTATCATGTGCATTGTACAATGTACAACAAGAGACAAAATAGGCAAAATAGGAAGATTGCCTACAAACCTAATTTTTCTTTCCCTGTTTTAAAGTTATTTTTGGCATAGTCAAAACTCAAGAAATGTACTCACCTCACTTGACATATATAAGTACTCTTTTCTCTTGCCTGTATTATACTTTATACTGTTTAAGAATGTGTAAAATATGTACAAAACTGAAAAAAGTGAAAAACTACCGCTCATTTTAGTTTGTTTATTTGTTTACTGTGTGTGTTTAGTATTTAGCATTTTTCCTATTGTTCTCTGTTTTCGGCAAATGAATGAATGATGCGGCATATGTAACTATTCTGTCTAGTTTATAGTTTGTACTCACTACTTACTACTTACACTTGCCGAATGCCGAATGTAGCTTGTCATTTGTCAACAATCGACAAATAGGTATTTTCTTTAAATGTTAAAAAACATCGTGTCATCAGTTCTCATCAAGTTCTGTTTCCTGTACACTTGTAAAATACCAAATACAAAATACCTAATGTCTATGTAATTAAGCTAACAAAACAAGGTTGGTAAACACATGTGATTTCTTTTTCCTTTTGTCATGCAAAATGCAAAACATACATTCCCCGTGCACAGTGTAGATCCAATACAAAAACATGTAAACATATGCTCAAAGCTCAAAGGAATGAAGAATGAAAGGAAACAAAACCAAACAAAACATGGCAATTCGTTTTTAGGATTTTATTTAGACATTTTACTCTTTATTTTCATCCCAAGGATTTTTCTCATACTGGATAAATCAAGAACTCAAGGAAAATAAAAGGAAGACAAAGAAGTCACCGTTTTGTTTTTTTTTTGTTTCTGTTCATTTCAAGTTCGACTCGGCGTGAAAAAAAAAACTCTTCATGGTTTGAAAAAGAAAAGCTGTATACCTATTTATGTACTTTATGTACATTACAGATTGTAAAGAATTCAAGATTCAAGAGTACATACCTAAGATGATTTCCCACTGTACATAGTACACAGAATCGTACAGTAGGACGAGCAAACTCCCTTGGGAAATATTTTGTCATCAAAATCAAATTGAGAATAAACACCCTTCAATAAATATGTGGAGAACAGGGAAACCATCACCATTTTACATTTTACCTGCCATATGTAACCTACTCTTCTTTTATTTTTTGAGTCTCCACATATCTATTATCTATGAATGTATAATGATATACCACCAACCACCAACATCATAGACCATAAACATGGGAATTGTACCTACAAGAAGAGAAAAAATTAAAAGCCCATAAATACTGCAAAAAGGAGCAGCAAAAGACTTGAGACTTTACCTTTGCATGCAATATATTATGATACACTTTTACAAGTAAACTGTAAAAGGTAAAAGGTATAGGAATTTTGTTGTGGTGATGTGGAAAAGTGTTTGTATGTACATGTGTGTATTTGTATGTATGTAGTTAAAAGTAATGTATATTTATGTAATATAATTCATCAGTCAAAGTATTTCCAAGTCCAAGTCCATGTTAATAATAGTCATAGTGTCTTTGTGGTAAACTATATACCACACATCACACACATGCCATCATACAAATGGTAGATGGTAAATGGTTTTAGTTGGCATACAAAATACAAAATACAAAACACAACACATTCAGACTATTCAGTCATTCAGTATTCAAGTGGACTAAATAGCTCATAGGTAATTTGGAATGGGACGGTTTAAATAGATACTTTCATAGGTAGAATACAGAATACAGACCAAGAACCAAGAGTAAGACTGAAAATTTCCCTCTTTTTCTAACGTTGACTGAGTCCTTATTTTTCATTATCCTCTCCATTTGCCACTGCCATTTGATTATCCTTTCTCCTGCTGAGTGATTAGTGTCTTCCTCAAAGCTCAAGTTTTAAGAGAACTAGAATCTAGAACCACCTGTGAAATTGATTAATTGTTTTTTCCCACCTATTTAATATTTAATTAATCAGTTCAAATTTAAGCACGAAAACTGTTGAACGTTGAATTAAATTGTGTCTTGTGTCTTGTGACTTGTGACGTTTGATATTGTGACAAGTGAAAATATTAATCATCCACAGCCTAAATCTGACTTCCGCACTGATGAATTAAATATTTTCTAGTGACACTACATTTAATTAAATTATTAATCAAATCTACGTGCTACCTGGACAAATGTGAATTTGACCTGGAAAACAGAAAATGGAACAGCTTATGGATCAATTACAAATTAAGTGCAAAGTGCTCAACTCTTTGAATTCATATTTATTTCACACGGTACTGCTGAATTAGTTTCAAAGAATGTGTGTACAAATGAAATTAAGGAAACTAAAGTGAAATGGATAATCTGACTTCTGACTAATCAATAATCAATTATCTATGTAAAATACAAAATACATCAATAGTTTTAACATGTAATTCCTGTGTCATCTAAATAAGAATAATGGATAAAAAAAGTAAATTGAAGGTAAATGTGCTGCAAAATTCGTAATGGTTCTATTCCTGTACAAAAATTAGTGCACTATAATGATAAAGTCATGGAAATGGCAGAGATTCCTTTATTTGGGTCATTTATTTTTACTCTTTGGGAATCTTACTCTACTCCTTTTCATTGTGATGCCGGTTGGTGGTGGGAGTTTGCCACTCCTCTCAGATTTCAAAGTTAAACAGTCCAGAATTATCACTAATAATAATAATAATAATCAGAATGACCAGGAGTATGAAACTGTAAATTATGAGGATGATCAGGATGACTTTTCTATAGACATATCAGATGAAGATGAAAATGAAAATGACGTTGATAGTGATGTGAGCAATGAGAATCATATCGGTGTCGGTACTGGCACTGTTGCCGGTACCGGTGCAAATGCCAATGCCAACGAAGATGTAGATGCAAACGCAACTTCTATAAAAATAAAGAATAAAAGTAACAGTAGTGACAGTAGTGTAAGTGTTGGTGCTAGTGGTACTCAAAATGTAGTGATTAAAAATGGTACTTTGTGTAATACTTCTTCAAGTTCGACGATGAGCAGTTTGTGGCAAACAATGTTGAGCGTGCCGAGAATTTCATTCCCAATGCCCTCATTTGAAGGGTTTACTTTAGTTCCTAAATCCTTTGATCTTTTTGATTTGAAAAAGATGCTTGTGGGTAAGAAAGATTCCGTATTACGTATTATTTACTTATATGATTTATTGCATATTCTAGGATAATTCTGTATATAAAAGCTGTAAGCTAAAATATTATGCCTAAAATCTAAAATACATCCGCCTGGCGCTTTTTTTTCCCTTATACTTTTTGGTATTTTGTACTTAGTATTTTCTAGTTTCATCTTGAATCTTGAGTAGAACCTAATTCTAATTTTTGTTTGAACATTTGTAATTGAAATTAGAACTCAAAATCCAAAATCATCCAAATGATCTTTTACGAGTTCCATGGTTAAGAAACATACAAAATATACATAGGATATAGGTGAAACTATGTCATTCCCTATTCCTCCCTTTTTGTATATAGCTCTTTGCTTTTTTTCCTCCTTTTTAATCCATTTCTGCTCTCATACCGACAGACAAATTTACACAAGTTTACGTTCAAATTTCACATTTTGGAGACTACATAATCATGCTACCATTTTGCATCGAATATCGAATCCACTTTAACCTTCTATGATAATAATCACCGTTCACAATCATGATCATCATTTCCATTGTTGTAGAGATCATCAGCATACTCAATATTCAATAGGCACAAAACTGAACGGTTTCATTGCTTCCATGTCCCCCATGCGCATTGCATATATTCGTAGGTATATACCTACAACAAATCTGCATAATTTGAACTTTGTACGGTAGTTAAGCACTAAACGATACTCCTCTTTTTTCCACTGTATTGCATATTCATACATATATTACTCAACACTCGACACTCGAAGCTCGACATAATAGCTAATAGATATGTATATATCGTGTGTGTATAATTGTAAAATAATATGTAACAGTTGAGAATAAATGGAGCAATTTTAATTTTTACACTATTGATTTAAATAACGGTTGGGTGACAGTTAGAAAAGAATAAAATGTAAAATGTAAAATAGCGTGAGGCTGCATCTATCTAAAATCTACGTACTACGTTCGACGTACTACGTACACTGTGTACTACAGTCATCGCTCCTGAGTATTTTTCTATAGTTTCTAGTTTCTAGGCAAAAACGTCAGCAGTCAATTTTCCGATAGTCAATACTCTACATTTTCATCACCGTTTGCTTTTTGCTTGCATTCTGCATTATGCAGCAATATTGATTATATCTTTTTTCCCCGAGTTTTACGACATTTTATACTTTGTCCTTCTTCTTCAGTTCGGTGTTCTGATTTTTGATTCATTCTTTTGTCCTTTCATGAGAATGACATGTTTTTGCGTGTTATGAATTGTGCATTATGCACTGTGCATTGTACATGCACAACGTAAGTAGAAAGTATAGACATTAGAAATAACGCGAAACCACAAAGAGCTTTGATTGAGATAAAAATATGAATTTTGATTTTTGGTCAGTCCATCTTGATTCTTTGAAAGAAATCGATAAAAACTAAAATACGAAAGATATTACTATTTACACGCCATATTATGCAAAATTTGTAGTTATGATTTCATGAAACTTTTATCATACATTTTAAAAGGACAGTTTTCCAAAAAGCTATGTAAACAAAAGAATAAAGTACACAAAATATATGTACAAAGTACAAAATCATGTGAATGCATAGAGTGCACTAAAAGGATAAACAAAGGAGAAAAAGAAGAAAAAAAGAAGAAGGCAGGAGGGTAAAATACAGTTAGTCGTCGCACTAATACTGATTACAGATACAATAAAATTCTGAACATTATGCATGTATCATGTATATCTCTGCATATATAATTTAACTACTTTACTCCGTCTTCCTTTACTTTTTACTCACTTTACAACATTACCGGTATTGCAGAAATGTTGATGCATATAATATAGTATAATATATAAAACACTTACAAAAAGGAGGTATTTTTCCATGTAGCTAAGATATCTTTTATATTATCCATTCACGAGAGGCAGTATAGGAATACGGAGTATACAGTATATGGAAAATGTAGGATGTGAAGGTTACTTCATATTATTATTATTTTCTTACCCAGATTCCTTTGACACATGTACTCATTCATAGATATACGAAATACGAATATACATTTATACTGTGAGGATCATTATATTTACAAACTACAAACGACATTTAAGTATTTAAGCATTTAAGTTGTAACTTGTTTGTTGTAAAAGCTTCTTCTAATTTGTACTTTTTTATTCCTGGCGATAAGTTCGGGTCCAGTGAATACCGAGTGCAGAATGCAGAATGCAGAGTACAAGAAGATTACAAGAGTACACTGTGTTTGAGCTTTGGGATTTGGGCACAACCAACTTGCAAATTTGTACATGTCTAATGTAATGTCTATGTACAATGTACAGTGTACAAAGTAATCTATAATATCTAGTGTAGTGTACGCCCACGCCCTAAAACAGATATAAATATACTTACATACTAGTATAAAATACATAGATGTACAATAAAATGAAAAGGGTACAGGTAAATTGAATAGTGAATAGAGAGAAGAATACACAAGTTGACTCATCCTCAGTCTGTGTTCAAAGTCTAACGTCTAATGTCTAGATAAAAAAAATGTGTGTGAATGACACAAGTAAAACTGAATCAAAATAAAGGAAATAAATAAGACAAAAAAAACAAAAGACATGGTCTACACCATACACAATACACAAGTCTTATTCCTTCATTATTGGTGTCAACATGAACAGTGAGCATTGAACATCTTGTGTCATTGTCACATTTTCTCCCTCTTTTTGTTTGTCATGAGCCATTATGTATCTGTATGTATGTAGCATTGTAGCATCCACCATATTGCACTGTCGAGAGGCGACTACATATCTAATTGTTCTAATTGTGGACTGTTTTGCAAATTCTAAACATAAAAAATAAAAAGTTTATTAGTTATTATTATTAGCGTACTCAAGAGTGTGAGTAAAAATGCTTCTTTCCTACACATTTTGAATCATTTAAAAATATAATATAAAAAAAAAGATTATTAAAATGAAGCTCAAGTCCAGATTTTATGTATAGCGAAGCTTTCGTCTGCAACTTAAAAAAATCAAAGAGACTTGACTATAAAAAATAACTGGAATTAGAGTCAAACGTATTTTCTATTTTGTCGTTTGTACTCCGGGTTTGAAATATAGACCAATGCTAAAAAAGTACATTCTCAATATTCTCAAAGCTCAAAATTTGAATGTACACAATACACAGTTTTTTGTATTATAATCGTAATCTGTAAAAAAAATCCGTGTAAATTTTACATTGCGCAAACCACAAAAGATGAAGGCAGTTGCTATTTTTCAGCTATTCAATATAATATTCAATGAAAACCTTCTGGTTTTCTATGGAATGTGGAATGTGGAATACAGAAACAGTTTGAATCTCAAGTTTTCAGTTAGAATTTAGAATTCAGAAGAACTTGGGATAAATAAATGATGGACTTGTGATTGTGTCATAAAAATGCCGATATTTCCAACCACAACAACAACAATAATAAAGTCAACGCCAAAGCTATAAAACGTCATAAAACAAATCATCATAAAGGCAAATGTTTCAGAATCGGAAGGTTTTTTTCTTCTTTTAATTGTTGTTGTTGAGGTACTTTGATGTACAAATGATGTCTGGTCTCTGGTTTCTGGTCTCTGATGACAATGAAAAATCTAAAAATGAAAATAGTATAATAAAATACTAAACATGAGTAAAGATGTCCTTCTCTCATCTCATCGCATCGCATCTGAGCTCAGATCAACTCAGACTTTGCATGCGTGTCTATTTAAAGAATCTACAAAAATGATTAACATCTATACACAGAATACAAAATATACAGCCTAAAACAGATAGAATTACACAAAAAAGAATACAGAAACATGAAAAAATGTTGACCATAAACACATAAATTCCTTGTACATTGTATCAACTATCAACATTTTACTAATTGTCTTGATTCTTGATTGTTGACTCTTGATCAAAAGTTGATATCAAATTGTGATAAAACATGAAAATTCAATATTTTTTATAAAACTCTGTGTACAATGTACAATAAAGCAGTTACGCAGTTCAAGAGTTCAAGATTCAAAAGTTCCAGATACTCACATTTTACATTAATCAGAAATCAGAAATGATGAAACTTCAAACATTGAGGACTAGAGTTTTAGAACTAAAAAAAATTTAGCTCGTTAAATACTGTTAAAATAAAAAAAATTCTACAATATTTAATTTTTCTTCTCACAGGATTTTTTTTCTTGGCAATACAATAAACAATAAATTCAAATCCAAAGAATGCTTCAAACGCTAAACCCTAAACTCAGTAAACAATAAACAGTAAACAGGTCAGTTATTAATTGTGCACTTTTATAAAAAAAGAAAATGGGTTGCATCTGTTTTTCCAAATGCAGGAAATACTACTACCGTATACTGCAAGAAATCTTGAGCAGATGTGTAAATCGTAAAACGTCATATTTATCCATCTGCAATCTACAAGTATTATGCATTACTCCTACATCATACATCATACCTGACAATTAATTAATGAGTGCGGTATTAAAAAAACGGATCCATCGTCTTTTGCCTTGCCTTTCCTTGGTTTTCTTTGGTTTGTTTTGGTTGTGACTTGTAAATGGTAAATGGAAAAAAATAACCGTAATTCGTTGTGACTCGTTTTAAAAGATTAAAGACACACGTGAGAACTACAGGAACGACGGGAGATTTAAGAGTTCTCACGCAATGTGATTACATTTGTGTACATACATAAATAAGAATGCACATGAATTCATAGAGAATAGAGAATGCACTTGAGTCTTGATTCTTGAGGATCCAACTACATCCATATACTATGCATATTGTATTTTGTTGTATTATATATATGCACAAAGCATTAAAAAAAGGTGGTAGTTTTTTTTACCACCCCCACCATAACATATAACATATAACACAATAGCATAACAATATAACGTACAACATAAACAATACAATGCAGATAGACAATTCCGAGTTCAGAATGAGACTCGAGTTTAGTGTTAGTTTGACTTTGCACTTTGTTGTGGCTGTGCTGTGTTGTGTTTTGCTGTGCTGTGATGAGTGCAAGAGTCAAATTCTGCATAACGTTTAATTAATTAAAGCAATTCCAAAGTTCTGTGTGTGTTTTTAAGGTAAAAGTTGGAAGTTGGAAGCTACTGTTTAATTTTGGATTCGGATTTAGTGCAAATTTTTCTACACCTACTGAAATGTTAGTGTTAGTTTTACAGTGCAAGTCAGAGTTGTTGGAGTCAGAGTTGGACTTGGTTAACAAAATACAGTGAGTGATACGCGGATATGCAGGTCCAAGTGGAACTCGAAGCGGAGAATACTAGACGCAATAATAATAATAATACTAACAACAACAACAATAATAAAAAACAGATATTTGGTGTTTGGAGTGAATGAGTGAGCGAGTGCTTTGAGTTTCGAGAGTTGAGAGTCCATAAACCTTTTGAACATCCGTCCGTCAAACTTCCGGAGGATTTACATCTGATTCTTGAATTATTTACATACAACAGCATGTATGATGTATGATGTTTAGTGTGTAGTGTGTAACCTGCTCTAACCTTTCTATTTGTGATTGTTTTTTTTTTGTGTGTGAATGTACAAGTACATTTCTGTACATGGATTGAATATTGAATGTACTTGTACTTGTGTTTGAGTTTTGTGTATTGTTCAAATTTCAAATGTGACTCAATTCAATTCAAGTCTCAAATTGATTGTGCTGATGGCTGATGATAATTTTTAACTTTTAGTCCTTTGACTTGACTACATATTTTATTATTTTCATCTTTCATGTTATCATCCCTCATTTCACTTATTTATATACAACTACAAATACAAATACAAATTCTAATTTTTTTATTACACTTGCGATTACGATTAGTCTGTGCTAAATCTAGAATCTAGAATCTAGGCATGAATTGAAAATCCAAATAAATATTAAATATGTATATGCAAGCATAAATAAGATAATAAAAAAAAGGATCCACAGGATTTTAAAAGTGGAATTTAGATCGTCATTCAAAAAGGTTCAATATGATGAGAGATGAGATCCTTCGTTTTCCGTTTTCATCAAGCCCATTATCTTTTTTGACATATTCCCAGTAAAGATTTAGTTTCGTCTCTCGTCTCACTTTTCAGCTCAATGTTGACTGTGACCTCTTTTTACATTGTAATTAAGTAAAAAGTAAATCCAGAATCTAAAAAAATCTAGCATCAAGAATCAAGAGCACCAGCTTTCACAGTGTTAAAACAAAAAACCACAAACTGCAAAAGTAAAGGCCTTTCAAATTTTACTTTTTCAAATTTTATTTTGTCGGCTTTTACGTTTTTGTGAATAAGTGAAACTAATAAATAAAAATAAAAACAGTTGATTCAAATACTAGGAAAATTAAGCTAATTACTAAAAGAATAAATATGAAGTCACCCTTCAGGAAGAAGAAAAGGAAGATGAGTGTTGGGCTTTTCATAAGTCGAGTTCAGAATGGACTTTTTCTCGGAGTTTTTATACTTTTAACAGTGTTTGGTGATTCTTTGGGAGTTGGAGTTGGTGTACAAAATGTACAAAATTCAAGTATTTCAGCAGCAGCAAAATCAATCAGTGGGAGTGGCAGTGGAAGTAGACGTTCGAGTAGTACAATAGCGAGTTTACCAGATCAATCCGATTTGGATTTCACCTACAGTTACAAATTAAATAAAGGTTTCAAAACTCCCTCTTCCACTTCATTAACCTCTTTGAGGAACTCGAAAAATTATGATAGTTTGAAACCCTCATCGACTGTAATCAGTCTTAGCAATGCAAATGTAAACCTTAGAAATAATAATAGTATGAGTAGTAGTTACTATCCAGCCTTCCCTTCTCAAGATATCTTTAGCTCAAGTCATTCTTCTTACACTTCTTCTTCTTCTTCCTCCTCCTCTCTTAATCGTGATAGAGCTCCCGTGAGGTAAATCTTGGAAAAATACTTTCTTTCATATCTTTAGATTATTCTTTTTTTATTTGTATTTTAGTTGTTTTGATATTTTTGATTTTATTTGTAAAAAATCATTTGCCATTTCTTGGCATGGACAACTTTTACATACAGTACATATTTTTGATTTTTGACTGACGATACAAAATACAAAATACAAAATTACAAGAATGTAAATGAAACTTGATTGTGTAGTTGGTCAAAAATTGCAAAGACGTCTTCATCATCGGAGAAAGCATTTGGGAAGCCGAAGAAAGTCATGTACAATCGATATGGATTTCCAGCGGTGGTAGAAGAAAGTTCCGGCACCCTGGATTTTGGCGTTTCGAAACGGAAGGGAGATGGAACTGGCCCTAAAAGACAGTATGATAGTTCGAGCCGTTATGGGTCAAATTATGACCGAGGATATAGTTACGGAGGAGGAGGGAATGGAGGGAAGAAAGGAGGCGGTTTTTTCTCATCTCCTTCCTCTTCCTCTTCTTCGTCGTTGTCATCTTCATCTTTATCATTGTCACCATCTTCATCATCATCCTCATCGTCATCGAGTTCAGTGGGTGACAATCGAATTAGTGGGTCCATGAATAGTTACACTTCCATTCATCACTCTCGCCCTCCTCCCAATTTCAATCATTTAGATGATGACAGATATGGAAGTAGTCATCATACTCATAATAATAATCATCACCATGACGATTTCATGCTCAGTCATATTCTAGACAGTCCTCTCTCAGGGGCCACCGGACTCATGGATAGTCATCAAAAACTACAACTGTATGATCTTCTTTACTCTAATAACTCTTTGACGGATGACGCTCGACAACTGGCAGGTACATAAAACATAAATTATCATACATGAAAAAAATACATATTTTACTATTCACTCACCACTTATCACAAATTACACCTTATTTTAAGCAAAGGCACGCCGATCAACAAGCTCACAAAAAATTATTCAATCAATCACACTCACATTTCTGACTTTTATGCATTCTGCACCCTGACAAATTTTAATCACATGTACAAAAAATAAAATGCACCAAAAAATACTTAACTATGACTTTGAAGAATACTCTCAAGTATTTAAAAAGTATTATATTGGTTTATTCGGGGTTTGGATTTTGGATGTGGGGAGTTTTTGGATTTTTCTATACTCTAGTACAGTGTACAGTTGAACTCATTATTTTCTTCTTCAAGACTATATTTTTCTGTGTAGACTTGAACTTTTGGTTTTTCTTTTGTTCAGTTTTGCCTCCGTCTTTAAAATTATCATGTTGAATGTAAAAAACCCTTTTGAGTTTTAATTCCTTGCTTCAAACTTGCTAAACTCGCTTATTAAAAATTAAAAATGCTTGAATGATTCCAGAAAACATAAATATATGCTAAATGCGGAAATCCAAAACAGATAAAATGCACATGATAACTAATAATATTTCAACTCTTTTTTTTAGTAATTCCTCAAAACTGTTGGCACGGCGGTCGCATGTTTGGATGCGGTTTAAGTGTAAGTTTTAATTTCATGTTATTGGTGTGCTTAAGATTTAAGATTTACGCAAAAATTGTGCGGCAAAAAATATACATACTTAAGTATTAAGAACATGATATCCTATGTAACAAGTTACAAATTTTGAAGTTATGAAGTACACGTTTTTTGAAAGTGTGAAAACGTCAGTGGACTCAACCAGTGCCTAATGCATTATGCATACTGCACTTGATAATTACCATTGCAATGATTAATGTAGTGTAAAAGAATAGTTCCATTAGTAACAATTATTATGAATTATTATTCATGTGTGAACTTTTGTTGTAAAAAAATGGACATTTCACTTTCGAACTTTAATGTGAAATGTGAACCTTATAATTCACAAAACTGCACATTATACAAAATATAAAATATCAGCATATAAAATGAAAATCGTAGGCTATTAATCACAATGTGGATTGTGGATATACATTGTAAATTGAAGTCATTTCGAATAGTTATAACTACAAACTACCTTCTGAAGTTTCTGTAATTATTATTGTATTTACGATATTTTTTTGAATATTATTTGCAGGTCACTTGTGTTCTACAAGGATCCAAGCCATTGGACTTGGTGAGAAATTACAAACTATTTCATACATATATTTACTTTTTTCAAAACAAAAATCACTACATGAATCAGAATTCAAAGATTTAAGACTAATTAATTCCTCTCTCCAATTTTCAGTGCAATGGTGGAATGATCTGGAGTTGCTGTGTTCCTCGTGATCAGTGAGAAATCATTTTTTCTTGTCCGTTTTTAAATGTGTAAAGTATAAATAGTAACTGTTATCTGGAATCTAGAACTGGATAAACAATGTACAATTTAAACATTTTTCAGAGTGAGTGATCCGATGAACCACGTGGGAGTTTTGGATAATCCAAGTAAGTCACAAGTCTTTTCCTATTTTTACTAACAGTCTATAGGCTATAGCTTGCTAACTATACATTATACATACAAAATAACAAAACAAATAACCCTTGTACTAAACCTGAAGCATTCATTTTCATTTACATACGCGCTTTAAACTTTATACTGTAAGATAAACAAATCATCATAATATATAAAAGTCTAGTATCTGGTAACTGACTAATTACTAATTACTACTAGTAATTACTATCAAACTCGAGTAAATGGATTCTAGATTCATTACACAACAGGAACAATGAAAAAAGAAAAAAACGTGTCAAGTATTAAGTATACACTAAACGCTTCACATGTATTTTGAATTGTGAATTTTGAAACTAAAGCTCACAGCTTACAGTTCAGTTGACAGTTGCAAATATAAAAGTATAGAAAGAAAGAAGAGAAGTATTAACAATTACCATTTAGCATGTTTTTTTTTACTATGCGTACCTCTTTAATTCAGCGGTGGACCGTTCATAATGAAATAAATTAGAATAAACAAGAAAAAAAGAGTGAGGAATCAGGAAATAATTATTTAATCACATTATCTCTTTCTATTTCTGATTGTGCGTAATCAGTAATCGTATTAAGTATTCCCTATTTAGAATTTATGTACGTCTCGATTCCTCATTGTTCTAACTTCTAACTAAAAACAAACATGAATTGATTCTACATTTTACATTTTACAACATGACATGGTATGACACGATGCGTATAAAGTATAAACTCATACGTGTAAAGCCAAAAATACTAGATACTAGAAAATAGAATACGTATTTTGTATTTTACGCTTACGTTTAACTCACTTTTAACTTTTAACGTCGTTTATCGTTTAAAGCATTGTTGAATTAGGCTCTAGGACTCGTATTTATGGCTGTATTATTTGTTGTATGATAGTTGATATTTTAAAGACAAAAACGTTGACGGATGTCTCACAACTTCAACTGCTACTACAGACTACAGAGAAGAAGAAAAAGAACGCAGAGCTAGATTACGTGAATATAGTAGAATTTTTCTCTCTGTAGTCTGTAGTCATTGAGCGTGCAATTAAATAAATGTCAGATTCATACAGAGTACAAAGTACACAGTCAAGTAGCCATAACTATATCCATATATCTATAACTACCTTTTGCCATTTGCAATTACACATAAATAATATTATTCATATATAAACAATAAATGAAGAACAAATGTCAAGTCAGCACGTCTGTGAGGTAGCCTCAATCTTTCTCAAGTTGTACATGTACATTCTACATTGACGGTAGACATGCACATATCTAACACATATATGTACAATGTACAGTTGGTAGTTGGGATTTGGCAGGTAGACGACAAAGAAGACAACAATAACAACAACAATATATGTATGTTTCAATGTATAATTCTATTATAAAATTTCAATTCAGGATTCAAGAGTTTTTTCACTGCTTTACTGATGACAGACAACTGTGTCATGATATACATTATACATTATACTAAAGAATATGTAGGTACTAGTAACTATAGTTTATATAGTATAGCTTTTATACTTTATAAAGTAAAGCAGTTTTATTGTATTTTATTTATTTATGCATCATGCTCGTTGTCGCTGTCGTTGTTTTGTGCTTTGTGTTTTGTGCTCAAAGCTCAAAGGTAGGAAAAGTCCCAAAAAATATTATACCAAGTACATAGAAAATACAAAGTACAAAGTATCATCATCATATACAGACTAAACAAATAAACTAAAACAACCATCAACCATCAGTATCAGCATCAGCCGTCAACAATGACATACAATATAAAAATTTAGACTACACATTACACATGCTTATACTTATTCCAATTTTCCTCTTCTTGGACAGATTACATGGCACATGAGAACTTTCTACACTCTACACTCCAGACTACAGAGAAGAAGAAAAAGAACGCAGAGCTAGATTACGTGAATATAGTAGAATTTTTCTCTCTGTAGTCTGTAGTCATTGAGCGTGCAATTAAATAAATGTCAGATTC
>JABASP010000750.1:0-41620 GCA_019776565.1 Sminthurinus signatus
TATTCCTAGATTTGCAATCGAGCATTTGACAAGGATTTGTCGAATTTTGAAACAACCTAAAGGTCACGCGCTTCTTGTGGGTGAGTAAATTTAGACAAATATGTCAAACAACTTTTATTTGAATAATACTCAATTTAACCTCTGACCTAAACATGAATAAATTTATTTTGGATTTTTGACCTCAAAAAGGTGTTGGTGGCTCCGGTCGACAATCACTCACTCGTCTGGCTGCGCACATTATGGATCAGGATTTGTTCCAAGTTGAGATTCATAAATCATATGGACTGAATGAATTCCATGAGGATTTAAAAGTTTTCTTAAAGAGGTCAACTTTTGGAGAGACTCACGGAGTTTTCCTCTTTACTGATACACAGGTCAAAATTTTCATATTAAAATGCTTTTCTCTTGAAAAATTCAACTATTTTTTGTCGTTGATTTTTTGTTCATCATGAACCCAAAAACGTTTTAATTTTTCTTGTACAGATTAAAGAGGAATCCTTTTTGGAAGACATTAACAACTTGTTGAATGCGGGAGAGGTTCCAAATTTATTCCCGAATGATGAAAAAGCGGAGATTTGTGAGAAGATGAGAGCTATTGATAGGCAGAAAGATAGGTCCCTTCAAACAGATGGGAGTCCCGTCGCACTCTTCAACCTCTTTGTTGAAAGGGCAAAACAACAGCTTGTAAAATATAAAAAAAAATAAAAACAATGTTTCAAAATTTTAACCAACAAAAACTAAAAACTGGCGAGATTTGGAATTTGGGAAAAAATTCATTTTTTATCCTGTGTATTTTAGCACGTGGTATTAGCGATGAGTCCGATTGGCAGTGCTTTTCGAAATCGACTGAGGAAATTTCCATCCATGGTCAATTGTTGTACAATTGATTGGTTTGAGGTAAAATTCAAAAATTCAAAATTCCCGCTCGATTTTCAAGCTTTCATAATTTTTCCCTGATGATTGTTTTAGAATTGGCCAGAGGACGCTCTAGTAGCTGTTGCTGACCGTTTTCTCAAAGACATTGACCTCACGGATGAAGAGAGAGATGGCAGCACTTTCATGTGTCGTTATTTTCACCAGTCCACAGAGCGCATGTCCTTGAAATTCCGATTGGAATTGGAACGGTAAATAAATTTATTATTATTTTGGAAACAAATATTGAAGATCAGCTCAAATTTTCGCAATAATAAACGATCATTTTTTATTCATTTCTTATTTTCTAAAGGTACAATTATGTCACGCCCACTTCCTACCTCGAAATGATCTCAACGTTCAAAACCCTCCTGGACAAAAAGAGAACGGACCTTCTTCAACTAAAAGACCGTTACATCGTCGGTCTGGAAAAATTGGAACACGCTGCAAGTCAAGTTAGTGTAATGCAGGCGGAATTGACCAAACTTCAACCAGCTCTTATCATTGCCTCAAAACAAGTGGAGGAAATTGTGAACCAGGTCGAAAAGGAATCCGTGGATGTGGCAGAGGTGGAGAAAGTAGTGAAGGCGGATGAAGAAGTGGCGGGAAAACAGGCAGAGGCTGCAATGACGATTAAGGCGGAATGTGATGCAGATCTTGCTGATGCACTTCCACTTTTAAATGGTGCTCTGAAAGCATTAGATTCTCTGAATCAATCGGATATCGCGGTTGTAAAAACTATGAAAAACCCGCCAACGCCCATTAAATTGGTCATGGAAGCGGTTTGCATTCTTCTGGTACGTAAAAGATAAAATGACAAAAATAATCAAGTCCTATAGATAATGCTTAAAAGTTAAAAGTAAATTACTAAATTATTATTTATTATTATTATCAACATTTTAAATTTTATAAAAGTTGGAAGTTCTCTATTCTCTGCATTACAAAACTCAAAGATTTTGTATGGAATTTTTAGGGAGAAACCCCAGAAATGGTTCAAGATCCAAATAATTCAAACAAGAAGATTGAAGACTATTGGGGTCCGTCTAAAAAAGTACTGAGCAACGTCAAATTTCTAGACAACCTCAGGAACTTCAACAAGGACAATATTCCGCTCCCAATCATTCAAAGAATCAGGTCAAAGTTCATCGGGAATCCGGAATTTGTACCAGAGCGAATCGAAAAAGCCTCGAATGCCTGCGCTGGTTTGATAATAAAAATAAGACCACTTGTTATTAGTTTTGTTTTACCTGTTGATTGTTGACTACAGAAATTCTGAAACAAATTGTAACTTTATATTATTTTTTTAGGTCTGTGCAAATGGGTGATTGCCATTGAAAAATATGATATTGTGGCAAGAGTCGTTCAACCTAAAAAGAAGGCATTGGCGGAGGCGGAAGCAGTTTACAACACAGCAATGGCAGCGCTTGAGAAAAAGAGATCTCAACTTGCCACGGTTCAAGCAAAACTGGCCACACTCCAAGAAACGATGGTAGATGGATAACCCTGTGGAGCTTTTTTGTCCACAAAATAATTCAGAAACCGGTTAAGCAGTTACTTTAGTCTGATTGCTGAGAGAAACAAATTTTTACTAGAAATTTTTTATCCATCTAGGCTCAAACTAAAGCAAGGAAACAAAAGCTGGAGAATGAAGTTGTTCTTTGTTCAAAGAAATTGGAAAGGGCAGAGCAAATCATCGGCGGGTTGGGCGGGGAAAAGGGGCGTTGGAAACAAATTTCTATAGACTTGGAAAAATCGTATCCATTTTTAACAGGTGAAAAATTTATTGTAAAAAATGTATTTTGAAAAAGCGATTAACAAAAATTGAATAAATCAAACTTTCATTTATTTTTTCTTACCAGGTGATGTTTTAATTTCCTCGGGAGTCATTGCCTATCTGGGAGCCTTCACCCAACGATATCGGGAGTCTCAACTTTCGGATTGGTACAAAAGAGTCGTAGATTTGAAAATCCCAACGTCTAAAGACTTTTCATTTGCTGGAACTCTGGGGAATCCGATTGATATTCGGGCATGGACGATTGCAGGACTGCCGTCTGATTCATTTTCAATTGACAATGGAATCATCACGAGCAACGCGAGAAGATGGCCGCTGCTCATCGGTTTGTCAATTTGATATTAAATACCTTTTTTTCCTAGTTTCTTCAAAAATGGTCATATTTTTATTTTGTTTTTGGAACTTGTTGTTTATAGATCCACAAGGTCAAGCGAGCAAATGGATCAAAAATATGTACAAAAAGAGTAATTTGACCGTGGTCAAGCTGTCAAATCATGATTTTGTTCGAAAACTCGAGACAGCCATTCAATTTGGAACTCCGGTACGTGAAAACATAACAAGTGATATTTTTTATTGTAAAACTTTCAAAACGTTTGAGCTGGTGATGAAATATTTTTTGTGAATTTTGTCAGTTTCTGATAGAAAACGTTTATGAAGAACTTGATCCCGTATTAGAGCCGATTCTCCTCCGACAAGTTTTTAAACAGAGTGGATCATTTTGTATAAAATTGGGTGATTCTGTTCTGGAATACAACAGTGATTTCAAGTACGTTAAATTTTTGGTGTATTACAGATATCCTTGATTTTCAATTTTCAATGAATAATTTGAGTTAATGAATCAAATTGAAATATTAAATATTAAATATATTATTGTAGATTGTACATAACCACTAAACTGAGAAACCCGCACTATCTCCCTGAAACTTCAGTAAAGGTCACACTCCTCAACTTTATGATCACGCCACTGGGTCTTCAAGATCAACTTCTCGGAATTGTCGTCGCTCGAGAAAATCCAGACCTAGAAGAAGAAAGAAATCAACTGATTGTCCAATCAGCTGAAAATAAGAAGCAGTTGAAGGAAATTGAAGATAAAATCCTTGAAGTACTCAGTACTTCAAAAGGGAATATTTTGGAGGATGAAACCGCCGTCAATGCACTGAGTTCTTCAAAAACCCTTTCGAATGAAATCAAGTTGAAACAAGCCGGTGCAGAAGAGACAGAAAAGAAGATAAATGAAAAACGCCTAGAATACACTTCAGTGGCGGAATACTCCAGTATTCTCTACTTCTGTATCGCGGATTTGGCTGGAGTAGGTAGCTTTTTTTTAATTTTGTATTTTTGAAGGATTTTCTCAGTTTTCAAAGAGTTTTGAAGTTTGAAAGTAAATAACTTTTGAATTTTAAGTAAATTTTGATTCTTCTATGAATTCACAAACAGATCGACCCAATGTATCAATACAGTTTACCCTGGTTTGTCAACTTGTACGTCAACAGTATTGACCTCGCAGAGAGGTCAGATGTTTTAAAGGATCGTCTGGAAAACCTCAAAAAATACTTTACATATTCACTTTATGTCAATGTTTGTCGAAGTTTGTTTGAAAAGGTAAAGATTTTAATTTATAATTTGTTGTAATATCTGAAAAGTACTTCTTTAACAAGAATTCTTTAATAAAAAGCCTTGGTATCTTTTTTAGGACAAGCTCTTGTTTTCCATGCTCCTCACCATAAACATTATGAAGTCCAAGAACCAAATCGACCAAAATGAGTTCATCTTCTTGCTCACAGGTGGTGTTGGATTGGATAATCCGAATAAAAATCCCACAACATGGCTGCCGAAAAAATTGTGGGATGAGCTATGTCGTCTTGATGAAGTTCCCGCTTTTAAAGGAATTTCCAAGTCTTTTACTGGAAATCTTGAGAGCTGGAAAGCACTTTATGATAGTTTGACCCCTCAAAGTGAACAGTTACCAGCCCCTTGGCACAAACAGTTGACCATGTTTCAAAGACTCTTGGTGCTTCGGTGTATTCGGTATGTGATCAAAAATTTGAATTTTCTATTTTCTTCCAAATTTTTATTATTTTTAAAGGGAAATATAGTAAAAATCTTTGTTTTAAATTGGTAATTGTAGGCCTGATAAAGTTGTACCGGCCATCCAAGATTTTGTTTCAGGTATGAAAGAATATTTGGAACATACTCTTTAAACAACTGGAACAGTCCTTTAAAAAAAATAAACTTTTCATGATATTTTTATTCTTCATTTTTTAGAAAATATGGGTCAAAAATTTATTGAGCCGCCACCTTTTGACCTCTCAAAATCATTTATGGACTCTCAGTGCTACATTCCTCTGATTTTTGTTCTCACTCCTGGTGCTGACCCAACTGCAGTTCTTCTCAAATTCGCGGAAGACATGGGTTTCGGTGGTTACAAACTTCAATCTCTCTCCCTTGGGCAAGGTCAAGGTCCCTTTGCCATTAAGATGATTGACGAGGCCATTAAAAATGGGAGTTGGGTTCTTCTTCAAAATTGCCATCTAGCGAAATCCTTCATGCCCACTTTGGAAAAAATATGTGAAGACCTCTCCCCTGAAACCACCCATCCGGATTTTCGCATGTGGCTCACTAGTTATCCATCCGATGACTTTCCAGTTGCAGTGTTACAATCTGGGATCAAAATGACGAATGAACCGCCAAAAGGCCTTCGGGCCAATATCCTCCGCTCTTATTTAAATGATCCCATCACGGATGCGGATTTCTTTGATGGGTGTAAGAATAACAAGGCCTTTAAAAAACTGTTGTGGGCCCTCTGTTTTTTCCACGCTATTATTCAAGAACGTAGGAAATTCGGCCCCATCGGATGGAACATTCCGTATGAATTCAATGAGACGGATTTGAGAATCAGTGCGAGACAACTCAGGATTTTCTTGGACGAGTATGAAGAGGTCCAATTCGATGCCTTACGGTATTTGACTGGAGAGTGTAATTATGGCGGCCGGGTTACAGATGATTGGGACAGAAGAACTTTGACGACCATTTTGAGAAAATATTACAGTCCTGAAGTTACAATGGTTGACGAATTTAAATTGGATGATCAAGGTCAATTATTTTTTCCTTACAAACGGCCGTATTTTAAAATACTTTTTTTCTAGTGAAAAGTAAAAACTTTTCATGATCTAATCTTTGTTTTGTTTTTAAATTGCAGGGCTTTACACGGTACCGCCTGTCGGCGAATATGAAGACTATGTCAAATTTGCTCGGGATTCTCTTCCAATGCTTGCGACCCCACAAGCTTTTGGAATGCACCCAAATGCGGATATTACAAAAGATCAAAATGAAACAAACCTCCTTTTTGACAGTATTCTTCTTACGCAGGTCTGTTTATCTTTTTTTTTGGGTCGTATTCAAATTTTTAAGGTCAGGGGTCAAAGGTAAAAATTCAACAACCCATTTTTTTTACTTTTTGTGTCCCCACAGAGTAAAATCTCATCAGGAGGTAGTGGAAAAACGAGTGATCAGTTGATAACAGAAGTGGCCAGTGATATTTTGAGTAAATTACCCCTAAATTACGACCTAGATGGCGCCCTTAAAAAATATCCAACCTCATACAACCAGTCGATGAATACAGTTTTAGTCCAGGAAATGGGCAGGTTTAATATCCTCCTCAGTGTCATTCGATCCAGTCTCATTGATGTTCAAAAGGCGATTAAGGGTCTCGTCGTCATGTCTGCTGATCTTGAAGAAGTGGTCAAATCCATGTTGACCTCTAAAATCCCTAATAGTACGCCATCTACAAACTAAATTCCACATGACTTAGTTTTGTCATTTTTCAAAGTTCAAAAAAAAAATTAATGTTTTAATTTCATTTTCCAGTGTGGATGAAAAAATCATATCCATCTTTAAAGCCACTGGGATCGTACGTGAATGATTTTCTCCGTCGACTCCAGTTCCTTCAAGATTGGTTCAATGATGGCCCTCCAAGTGTATGAATAATTTCAGACATTGAACTTTGAGTTTTGAATTTTGAATAATATCACTGAATTTCTTTGTACATGTTTTATGTTTTCATTTTTTATTTTCAGTCTTTTTGGATCTCAGGCTTTTACTTTACCCAAGCATTCCTCACAGGAGCGCAGCAAAACTATGCACGTAAATTTAAAATCCCAATAGATCTCCTTGGTTTTGACTTTGAGATCTTGAGTACCAGAGAAGTGACAAGTCCACCGGAAGGTATTAATATATTAAGACTTGCTTTACTATAGTCAGCGGTTTAATTTAAGTAATTCCTTATCCCAGCTATGACTCTTACAGTAAGACTTGCTTTACTATATTCAGATGGCGTCTTTGTCTACGGTCTCTATGTTGAAGGAGCGAGTTGGGACCGGGGTAAAGGGGAATTGTCAGAATCCCAACCCAAAGTACTCTATGACACTCTTCCCACTCTATGGTTTAAACCGAAACTGAAGTCGGAAATTCCAGAAAGGCCCAGTTACCTTTGTCCTGTATATAAAACGTCAGAGAGGAGAGGAATCTTATCAACAACAGGGCACTCGACAAATTATGTGTGTTCTGTTGTATTGGACAGTCATAAACCACCGCAGCATTGGATTACGAGAGGAACCGCTCTTTTATGTCAACTCTCTGAATAATGTCTTTTATTGTTAATTAAGAGTCAGCAATAATAACTCTACTTGTTTTTCTATTTATCATCAATTATTATTTTACAACTTTGGATTTAGAAACCCACTTTGTACTTTGTTTTGGGACGTCGATACGTTTATCCCTTCTTTTTTGTTTTTACGGTTTGAAAAAATGAAATACTGTTAGTTAAAAGCCCCCACTGCAGTAGTGGGAACAGTGTATAGGTTTTGATTTTTTCATGTGTACGACAATCCAGAGTTTTAGCATTAGCCTGCTGGATTGTGACGTAGCTGGCTCAGATGCCCTTCGGCGTCTGTGATGAACTAAATGTTCCCTACTCTTTTAACATTAGCCCAGGAAACGGGAAGCTCACAAGTTGAAAGAGAAAAGCTACGAGTGGCGTTCAGCTCAGACCAAATCAAACTTTTCTTAAGATCGAAGCCACTCACAGTTTTTCTCTTTCA
The DNA here is from genome assembly GCA_019776565.1 of Sminthurinus signatus. Lineage (NCBI taxonomy): Eukaryota > Metazoa > Arthropoda > Collembola > Symphypleona > Katiannidae > Sminthurinus > Sminthurinus signatus. The sequence goes on from JABASP010000750.1 coordinate 7,804, forward strand.
ACTTGTGAACTTCGGTGCTGAGCCAGCTACGTCACAAATGCTAAATCGCATGATTCTAGCATGGATTGTCGTACACATGGATTTTTTGAGCTTTTAGAGTTTACAGTAGGTAATTTCATTATGAACATATTGTAAGTTGTAATGCAAAGGAACAGTGAAAAAACACGGTAAATACAAATTAAAAGATAAAATTGTGATCCACAAAAAATGAAAAACTGAAAACAGAAAATGAAAAGAAATAGATAAATAATGGACTCAATTTTAAAAACTTTTGTAATAAAAAATCATACTACAAACTATAAACTTTTGATATTTTTTGGTGTGACTTGTACTGACATGTCATATGTAATGTACTCAAAATAATGTACTTAATGATGAATTTTGATAGTAAAAAGTAACATAATTTTCTGTAGAGCCGCTGATGTTTTGAGGTATATAGGTATAGTGAAACTTTGAAGCCGAAAATTGGAAAAGTATGCAGAAAAAAGTGAGCGGCGTCAGAATGCATCAATTGCTCAGTCTTTATTTTATTTACATAACAAAACCGCTTTTTTGCCCTTTTACTTTTTACAATACTCATCATTTTCACAACAATTTAATTTAAATGACTATTCACAATTCTAAGCATTTTAGTCTTCTAACAAAGACGCCCAGGAGGAGAAATAGTTTGTAATGAAGCTGAAATCCCCTGAAATGATTTTGAGTATAGTGCTTTTGGTTATTGTGACAATGTCATTTTTACACTCGGGATAACTTTGAATACACAAACTTTGATCCTCCATCCCCAGAATAATTGCCTCTTGATAATCCTCGGGAATCCCAATAATTTTTGAGCTACAATATTATTATTCTTAATTAGTTTTGCAATAATTTATATTTTAGTTTTACTTCTATATAAAAATCAGTATGGCAGTAAAATATTTTTACCTGAAAATTCTATAGTACGAGATAAAAGAAGCTGGAAGAAAGTTGAAAAATCCATGGGCGTGGCTGAAATAATCGTAATAAAATTAGTTTTTTCAGTTGTCCATTTCATGCTTAATAATAATTGCTGTTCTTCCATCGTGAATATTATTATTGTTATAATTACCAAACCATGAGCTTCCGACATTCTTCATCCTGCTCTCCAATAAGCCAAAACATATTGTCCACAAAATCCGGATACTGACTGTCAATTTCCTCGGACATTTTCTCTGCGGATTCTTTAGTTCCATTTGTTGGAATGGTTTCATTTGAAAATACCAAGTCGCCACTGCCGTTTGAGTTGGAGAGTTTAGGAAAAATATTGGTAATTTTATTATTTCCTCGTTTTCCCAAGGAGGTGAGTCGATTGATGATGGCGTCATTCACATGGTATTTCCGGTTTGGAGTCCCCAATAAATAGTAGACGGGACTGACCATCATACCAAAAAACATGATGATGGCAAGTCCAGAAGACAGAATGAGAGACAAAGGACCTTAAAAATACCAAATCCCAAATTACAGATCAAATGTTACAGCCAACTTTTGTTTTCATAATAGATTTTTATATATTTTGTGCCAATATCAATTTACCTCCTAAAGGTGCTCTCAGAGTATTACTCACGTCCCAAGGTAGGGAAAATACCCAATTGACGTTAACAGGCTCCGCATTTCTCCTGTAAGGACCCGAAGGATACTGAGCCCAAGTCACAGATAGCACGAGAAAAATAAAACCAAGAAACAGGACAATGTTCCCTTGAAATTCACGAGTATTTACCAACATTTTGCTGTGCTATTTTTTATTTTCGCGTATTTTTACTCTAGGAAGAAGTAGAGTGAAAAAAGTTTACAACTCAGAGTACAAAGACCAAAGGCAAAAAAAGATAGCGCTCGACGTTTTCACAGTTAACCCCAATGAAATGCAATTATGAGTCTAGAATCTAGAGAATCTAGAGCCAAAGTGTGTGATGGAGAAAAAAAAGAAAGGAAAAGTAACGGAGTTTTCCAAATGGTTTTTTAACGGAGTGATTTATTTATTTTTATCAGAAGAATTAAAAAGTAATTAAGAAAAACAGGTAGAAAGTTTTTACGTTTACTTTCATTCACGAGTTTTATGTGTACAAAAAAGCCCTTGAGGGAGAAACGACAACGGACTTTGACACTCGATAAAAAAATATGCTCGACTCTTGTGATGTTTAAAATACATTTTAATAAAATGAATGATACAAATAATAATTATTCATGTTATATAATGGTCATCACAATTTATCAATGGATTACCAATTAGAAGCTAAATAATCATGCATGTGTGTCTTCATCTGCTATCTCAATATTGCACGGCGTTAAATTCATGCACATGCATTTTTACACTCCGCATTCACCCAAAAGCACTTTTTTCAAATTGGCAGCCCGTTTTTTACACTTCGCATTTTGTGTTTTCTTGTTCAAATTTTGTTTTGTAGCTGTTGGTATTTTAATCACAATTAACTAATGGATTTGGCCAGCTCAACATCTATTAGATAAGGTAAAATGTAGTTTGTTGCATGTCATGAGAGTAGAAAAAGATAATTTTTATTTATTCATATTTTAGTCTTGTGAATTTCTGATTTCTGATCGTGTGTTGTATTTTGGTTTTTATTTACAGTTCAAAGTGCAAATTGTGTTGCTGAGATGTGAAATTGACATTTTGAAGAAAAGAATCGGTTTTTCTTGAACTTTGTAGATATGACAAGACTCCTTTTTAATTATTTTAACCGTTGTTAAAAATTGGAAATAAAGATGAACTATACAGACTCGGATTCTGATGACGAAGAGGAAATTCACAGGTATACTTACTTATTACTTACGTAAATGTTTATTTTGTTGATTGTTCATTTATGATGTGTACAAGAATTATTACAATTTAGAAATTGGAAATTGATAATAAGTAATAATAAGATCTGAGAGATATTAATAATTAATAATTATTTGTGCCTTTTGTTTTTTGTGTAGGGATTATGGAGATATTGAAGTAACATCTTCACCGGGGAAAGATCATTTATTGCAGATTTTAGAGTGTCCAATTTGTTTGAATTTGCCTATTTTATCAGGAATCAGAACGTGTGACCTGGGTCACATAATTTGCCTTTCATGTGCTGGAAAAATTAAACTTTGTCCGCTTTGTCGAAACGTAAGATATAAAATATAAAATAATAAATAGAAATAAAATATTATTTTGTGTGGAGATATTGTGATAATGATGATGGTAATAAAAGTTACAAAATGTAATGAGTGCACACAATTAAAGAGGATTTCAATTTGTTATGTTTTACTATAGAAAATTGGTATTGGTCGTAATTTCTTTGCTGAAGGTAAATAAGCGTTAATTGTTCATTATTCATGATTATTTTACCTCAAAAATAAGTATTGACTAATTATTTACAATAATAATCTCGTTTGTAATAAATATTAATATGAGAGTTTATCTCCTTTTTTTTAGAATTTTTAAACCAATCTCAAATGAAATGCCCTTTTGCTCCTGAAGGGTGTACTAAAATTATAAAAGGGGAAGCTTACAAGCAGCATTTAATGGAATGTAATTTCAGGTACTAAAATTAATAATAAATAATAATAATAATTGATTTACTATTTAGTTCATGTAGTACTTACTTATTACGTGTTATGTAAGTAAGGAAATTAGTGTATGATGTATTTTAAACCCCTTTTCTCTTGTATATTATTTAGACCTATAAAATGTGGACGCTGTATGGCTAAAAGTAAAAAAATAAAAATACACAAAATAATATTAAATACATATTATGTATTATGTATAGGTGATGTTTATTACTACTTGCTAAAATGCATCATATTTATATCTTTTTACAGTTCATTTTAACGATTTTGAAAAACATTTGATTGAGAAGCATGCAATATCAAGATGGGAGATAGACGATGATGGAAATCGCGTCATAGTCGCCGAGAAGCACAAGACCAATCGCTTTCGTGAGTATCTTATTTTGCACATTTTTTTTATCATATTACACTTTTAATTTTTAGTATTACTAATAATTATTACACATATTTTTATGCTTTAGAAATATTATACATTACATTATACATGACCAATAATAAATAATAATAATAATTATTATTATGCTTGTTATCAGGAATTGAACTGAATGATGTGTTTTCACGTGAACTATTATACAAGACTCTGTTTATGGCCTTTACTCTCTCGATTCTGGTGGATGAATTTTGGATTTTCTCATGCATCTTGGACTATGTAATTTGATAAATGAAGAAGAATGACGAATGAATCTTTCTTCAGAGTTCCGAGTTTTAATCCTAGCAGCGTCAAGTTTTAACTACATTCAACCACATAAATGAATCAAGTTAGCACCTCAACAACGAAATACTAGTACCACTCGCAATAATAATAATTAATAATAATTTAATATGTATAGTCAAAAACTCAAATGATTTTTACGCGTAGCAAGAATCTATAGTTTTAAGTAGACTGGTACTTTTTACTTTTTGATTTTAATTTTAGGGATAAATACGAATCAAAAGTATTTATCATGAGCCTTATAATGAGCCTTCGCAGCGCGTTAATTAATATTTATAATTATTTATGACAATGGTGATTATTATTATCAGCCTTTTATCTTTTGTATTTTTTAGAATTTTTGCCAACGGTAGTAGTTTCTAAATCGGTTTATCGTTTGTCGTTACACCTAGAAAATAGGAAATAGACATTTCGTCTTGCCATTTTATAATGCTCGTTTGTTTTTTTTTACTTGTATAGACTGAAGATTCCATTTCTATTTTTCCTTCCATTTCCTTTTGAGATTTGTTCCATTCTCCTTGTTTTATAGAGGATAATCGATAATATATTTTATAGTCTTCCAAACTCGTCCTGATTATTTATTTTTTACTATTTTTTTTTTACTTTCTATTTCATTCCTGATGGTGATATTTTTGACGTTGTTGTTTACTGTTTATCAAAAGGTTTTTGTTTTTTGCTTTAATTCCTCATATTGTTCCTTCCTTCTTTGTGAGATTATTGAGAATATTATGTAAACAATGGCAAAGTATTTATCATTTATTGTAGAAAAAGCAAAAGGATACAGTAATCATTTATTATTATTATTGATCATTGCAGATCAACTTTGATATTCTGATATATAATTTATATAATACGGGCCTCAACAACAATTGCAAGTTGTAATAATTGTATTTTGTATTTATCTGTATATTTCGTGTATATTTCGTGTTGAGCACAATTGTGTGTGTGGTTTGTGCTCTGTTTATGGTTTATGATAACAAATGACAAGCACACATGATGAGTGATGAGTGAGTGATAACATAGAATATTGACCAAAAATAGCACGTAATATATAAATATAATATTCGTTCCATTTTATACAATAATAATTAATAATAGAAATAAAATGTCATAATCATGGATGCAAAAAATATATTGCACATTTTATGTGCTCATCAAATCCATAATTTATTGCAGAATAATCCCAAGTGTCATTTTTCATGGCATAATTTATAAACTTCAGTAAGTAGCTAATTTTATTGGTTCATGGTCCAGGAATTATATACAGTTTTGTTCCACAGGTTCATTCCATCATTTTGTATCTAATATGTCAGTTGTAATTTAGAAAATGGGATTGATTCTTTAGTTTGAATAACTCTGAAGCCGGTTAGAATTTTGGTTTTTGAACTGAACTCTAGGAAGCTTAAAGTTATATTTTGTTGTTTTCCTCGTGAATAGGAAATGTCAAATTTTTTCAAAGTTTTTCCGCTGTGAGATGTGGCAACACCTTTGTCTTTTCCTTTGGTCGGTATAGGTAAAATAGATAGTATTGAATCATCCTTATACATATATTATTATGACTTTGTACTCTGTCCTTTGTATATCTTGTATATTGTAGTGTAGGTTGTAGGTGTTATATAATACTGTACTGTATGTTGAACATTGTACATTGTACACTTCTTCTAACTCTGACTCTGACTGTGGTTCATTTATATGATACTTTGTCATGGTACATTCAAGTTTCAGTTCTACACACCGTCTATAGTCTATACATTTCTACATAATAGATAATAGCCCACGCTGATATTATTATGCATTTTCTTATGTTATGCTTTTCTCTATCCTCTATAAAATTTAATAGTCTACACTCTACACTCTACTTTGCATTTTGCATGTACAATGTACAATTTATGCACATATTATGTACAAAAATGTGTATACTGTATACCTGAATGTATTTACTATTTACTACTTACACAACACACGGTATATTTATTTACACACGTTGTAGAATTTCAAGTCCTCATAAAACATCGTAAAAATCAACCAAATTTAAAATGCACAATCAAAAAGACATTACAATACTCATTTCAGCTGTAAAAATTCAAAGCTGAAACTTATAATCTTACTAGTATAATCAATTATTAACTATCTTCAGTTTTTTACTTATTTACCTTTAATTTTGAACATGACGATATTAAATAATCAGCTCTGGATTTAGGATTGTGTAAAAACTGTAACATATTATTATTTGTTTATTTTCTTTCTTGTATAAAATATTTCAGCAATCTTTTATCTTTTGAATTTTTAAATGAAATCCTTTTCAAGATTTTAAAGCTTGTGGAAAATTTACTTATGAATTATTAATTATTACTAATAATAATACTAAGTAGAAGAAACAAAAAGTTTGAAACAAAAATGTTGTGTATTATCGATCAGTTGTAAATGTAATATTTAATCCTTTGTCTTTATTATGATAATAACAATTTCCGACTACAACTCCAACTACGCACAACGAAAGTATTGATATTATTATTATTTTGTTTGGAGTGTTGTGTCTCGTGTCTCGTGTCTAGTATCTAGGGTCGAGTGTAGACTTTGTGTTTTGTGTACTTGTAAGATTTCCTACTGATTCAATAGATTCTAGAATCTAGATTCTAGATTCTATATATTATTATCAATGTTTGTTGGTTCGTTCCGGCTCAGAAAATTTGGCTCTTTTTTTCCTCTCGGCTTTCGGTTCCGATGAATTTGATTTCATCGTGTTTCCTCTTTATCCTTTGTGACTTTACGATGAGGTTGAGTGTCTAGTCTCCAGTCTCGAGTATCGAGTGTAGTATGATGTTCTTGTATGTTCGGTCGATTGCTTTGGTTCGGTCGGTTCCGATCCCATTCGATTTTGTCAACGTAGAGTAAAGAGTAAAGTAAAGTAGAGTGAAGTAAAGAGAAGTAAAGGGAAGAGAAGATATACTCACATATTATTATGGTATAGAGCAAAACCTAAACCAAAAACCAGTCTGCCTACAGTCTACAGCTACAGTGTAGAGGCTACACTCGCAAAAACTACATGTATTACATGTATTATATATCCATCCACTCTTTTTTGCTACGAGTTTCTCGTATCTAGTCCATTTTACATGGCATTGGATTGGCATTGCGTAGATTGCTGAATGTTGGATGTTGGATTTTACACAGTACACAGTACACAGGCAAGTCAAAGTTGTGTGGTTGTGTGTGCAAAAGTTGACTATACAGTGAACTCAACTCAACTCAAACTCAAGTCAAGTCAGCTCAAGTCAACTGCGAGTTGTGTGAATTCTGAATTGTGGAGAGTGGAGAGTCAAGTGCAAAAAAAAACATTAAGTATCTATTTTTCTTTGTGAATTTCTCCTCAATTTAAAAGACTATTTTACAACTTTTAGTGTGCGAATTTTAAATGTAAATTATAAATGTTATTATTGATTATTTATAGTTCATAAAGTGCTTTAATAATCTACCTTTAAAAATAATACTTATAAAAAAAATTATAAAAGTTGTTGAAATTTTACAATTATTATTATTATTACTGTTGACCTTTTTTAACCACAGAACACGAGTTTTGAAAATATTAAGTGAAAAGTGACGAGTCAAGAACTAATATTGATTATTAATTGTCCGCTCAACTTTTGCTCTTTTTTGTACTTGTGAATTTTGAAGATATTCAAATTGGAGTTGGGATTGGTGTAATTTAAAGTTGTGCAATAATAATACGAATAATCCTGACGAAAATGATGATATCATGAGAAGAAAGTGCCAAATGTCATGTGGATGATGACGACAAGCAGAAAGGGATTATTTCTTCACACAGACAGACATTTTACATAAAAGTATAAAATACGTAAGTCATCTTCTTTTCTTTTTCCTTTCCACTTTCAACATTCAAGTTTCAACTGAACACTAAACTCAAAACTCAACTCAATTCCAGTCAACTGAAATTGAATTAGATTGAATTGCGTCATCGCAACTTTTTGTAAAGAGTAAAGAGTAAAAAAGAGTAGTAAAGAATTCTTTTAGATTTAACATTTTTTTCCCTTCTATTTTTGGATGGATCTTTTGATTCTTGATTCTTGAATCTTGAAGCTTGAACTTTGATTTGACGGGTTTCCCTTTTCTCTTCATTCTTTATTTTTGTATGTCCTTTTCCTCTTTTTTCATCATCATGCTCAAAGCTCAAAAAGCTCAAAGTATAAATTACAAAGCTCTTTCCTTTTTTTTTCTATCAAAACAATTTCAAAGTAAAAACTAAACTAAACTAAAAAAAATATACAAGTACAAAGTATTTTTTATTATGTAGTTTCGAGTTTTGACTTTTGGATGTTGAATTGGTGTGTCGAATGTCAAATGTCAAATGTACAATAGCGTCATGAGTTTAGAGTCGTGAGTAGTTTTGTACTTTGTACTTGACTTTTCTTTTGTCTCCAATTTGAGTGTGAGTTTTGAGTTTGGAGTGGGTTTTCAATCTTTGTCACTCAAGAGAATCAAGTCAAAAAAGGTATATAAAAAAGCGGAAAATCGGAATTCCGAATATCAGATTTTAGAATAATTTTGTCCTAGTTTTATGTTTTACATGTAACGTAAATTATTGATTATTGATTAATCAGCTCGAATCGATGATCGAAGATCACAGATCAAAGTTTTAGTTGTTAACTCTTCTTTTTCTCCTTTACCTTTGTACATTTAAAATTGAGCTATATTATTTTTACATGTGAGGTTTTGATTGAGAGTTGAGGAGTGAAAGCTCGTAAATCCTAAACCGTAAACACAAAGTTGATTTCATACGGTCGTAATCATCATCATAAAACAGCGTTGAGAATAGAGGATGGAGAAGGAAAAGAGAGCAGAAAAGAACCAAGTATAAAAAATGTACAGTACAAATTTGACGTCTAAAAAAAATATAAAAAAGCTATATTAGGTGTAAAAATCCAAAATGGAAGGAAATTTAAATGGTAATCGGTTGATTAAAAAGATAGCTGTCTATAATAAAGAAGTATTATTTTTTTAACTTTTTCCCATATGTATCAGCTAAACGCGACCTCAAAAGAATGTGGAATCGAGGAATAATCTTTAGCTGTAGAGGTCCGTTTTTCATCAACAAATTTTCTAATCGGCGTTCAACTCACTCATAAAAACAATAGTCATTTTCTGCCTTTTCTTGTAATATTTCACATTGAATTTTACTTTTTGATTAATTTTCAATGTGCTAAATATTATATTATTTTACAAGGTTTCTTCTTTTCCTCTTTTCTATTATTTTATCTCCATGTTCTAAAATAATTTAGTTAAAGTAGTTGAAGGTTGTAAAAAGTAAAACTCCAGACTCCAGCCGATGCAATGAAAATTGAAAATAATAAAATGAGAGATGACAAGAGATGGACATTGGCAATTTATTACAAGTTGCAAATTTCCTTTCCTGCCTCTCCTTTACTTTATGTAAGTATTTTGAGTTTTGAGTGTTGAATGTTGAGTGAATTGAAAGTTGAGTATTCCATTTTAGGAAATGAGAAATGTCAACTATCTCACCCAAAATTTCCCGTTCTACATTCGAGATTCTCGATTCTAGATTCCAGATTGTAGATTTTAGATTTGAGATTGTTCTGTTCCTGTAAACTTGAGATAGGAAAAGTTTCTACCATGTAAATTTAGTTTAGAGGATCCATAATTTTGCGACAGTTTGTATAGTTTAATATTATATTACTCGTGTGTCTTGTGTCAAACGTCATACATGTGAATATGAAATATGAATATGACGCACGGAATACGGAAAAGGGCTATTCACAGTAAACATTAAAAATAGATAGCATTTATAGTTCATAGTTTAGTTTATAGTTTATAGATAGTTCATTATTCATTTATTATTATAAATGCACCACTTTACTTTGTTCTTGATTTCCCTTTTTGATACGCGAGACTCTAGTTTCTAGACTGAGAGACTCGATGGTGGACGGTCGACGGTCGATATTTTATCTATTTTATCAAAGGTGCATAATATTTACTATTTATGTTTCCTATCTTTATCTTATCAGAACAGAGCAGAGTAGGTAGTAAAATATTAAAAGCACAACAAAAATAATAATAAGAAGAATAATGTGTTGCATATGAGTGTATTTAGAATTTAGATAGGTATTTTTTTACATATGCTCCATTTCCCAGTTTCAAACTCAGCATGATATTTACTCTTTTTGTTATTTGTTATTTGTAAGTATTAAAAATGCAAAGTGCAGTTTGTAGTTTGTATTTGTAGTTTGTAGTGTGATGAAAAAGGAAGGAAATGGAATATTTTATAAAAGGAGGAAGTTGAGTTGAGCTGAGCTGAGTTGTGAACTGGAAAGATTAGATGGAAAATATTGTATTTACAATTTACACATGTACTTTTATCTTTTTATTCAGTGTATGAAGTATGAATAGTGAGAATGACATGTGTTTATTCACATCAAATTTAAATGCCGTCTACCGTCTACCTAAAATCTAAATAATACGAAATTTCCATGTGAATTTTATATCACACCTCGATCCACGATCTGCTCTCACTTCTCATTTCTCATTTCACTTTCACACTAACAAGAAAAAAACACACATGAATAAATATCATGATGATAAATTGTGAATTACATGTGAGAGAGTTATATTTTCGTCTGGGACGTGAAATGAGAAAGGAGATGAGAGACGAGTTGAAGTGAGGTGTTCGCTATGTATGATCATGAAGTCTATCTTATGTCTGCAGAATAAACAGCAAAGTGAATAACATTTAATATGTATCATAATTTTGAGGAGAAAAGTTAAAAGTTTCATAAGAGAGTTGGATGTTAGATGTTGGATATTTGTAACTTTCAACTGAAACTGGAAACTTATTCCAGCTGGTGATATTTAGAGTTGGAGCTGGAACAGAGCAAAAGGAAAGATGAATATGAAAAAGTATTCAAACTATCCAGTATCCAGTATCTACGCAGTTGAGTTTGAGTTTTGAGTTCATTTCCGATTATGTTTTATTATAAAACTGTTTCTTGCCATTTTCCAGTTTCCACTTTCTACATTCTACATTCTACATGTTTCAAAAAAGTGGAGTAGAGGAAAAAGGAAAAGGGAAAAAGGAAGTGAACCAAAAGTCTTAAAGACTTGAAAAGTAGGATGTCGGATGTCGGATGAAAAGAGTAGAAAAAGTACATAATGTATTACACTGGAAGCTAGAAGCACAACTATGTAATATTCAAAAAGTAAAATGCCTAGAGAAAGAGAGAGAGAAGAGAGAGAAGAGGAAAAAAGAGAGAAAACCTCCTTTTCATTAATATTCTATTAAGCATGTCATTTTTATTTTATCACGTCACTTCCTTCATTTTACTTGATCCCAAAAACATATTTTTATAAGGAGGAAAAAAATTAGGAAAAAAGAAATGCCTCCAGAATCCAGAAAACTAAAAGCGGGAGGTAGAGGATTTGCAAGTTGCAAGTTGATTCAAATTCAAATGCAGTGAAATGTGAAATAGATAAAAAGTTAAGAATTTTATTATAATAGAGAATCTTAGCCGGAATTTCCCTGGATTTATATTTTATATTCCCTCTTTTCAGTTTAATTTATGATGGCTGGATATTTTATTTTGCATTTTTTTTGCATCATAGAAATTTTATCAGGGAATTTTTAATGTGTCATTTTCTGAAAGTATGAAATTTGCAATAGATACAGAATACAGAAAAGATTTTTTTCATTGGTGTAAACTTTAATTCCAAGAGAAAAAGTAAATCACGACAAATACCCCTACCTTTTTAAATCTTTGTTTTTAGTCTCGTATTTTACTGAGAAAATGGATGAGCGGCGTTCAACTTTAACAAAAATAGTGTGCTTACAAATTCAGTAATAATGACTGAATTGCGCATCTAAATTCCAAGTCTCTTTATAAAGCTCCAGCAATGCAATTTTTATTACGTATCATGTAAAAAAAAGTGTTGTTTGTTTATGCACAGAGTGCAGAGTGCAGAATTCAAAAACAAAAGCTCTACAATTTACTTATACTAAAGTCTACAGTCTCAGCTCGCAAATTATACAAGTTTACCTTGACTTGTTTTGAACATTTATTTTGGTTTGTTTTGGTTTTTGACATTCCCCAGGCTCTAGACTCTAGACTCAATCGCTCAATTTTCTTTTTCTGTGAATGGTGAATGATGATTAACAGTCCCAAAGGGGCAATTTTCTATTCACAGCTCATTCGCGTGATGATATTTGATATTTGATCTGATCTGCAAACTACAAACTACAAATTACATAATATTCGTTTCCGTGCTAAAAGGTGGATTCTTCACTCAATTCCCAGGTGCACAACGCCTCGATACTCGATTCTCGACTCTCGATACTCGACACTTTACACTTGACTCTACACTCGACACTCGAGAGGACGCATAATTAATTAAATTATGACTCTTTCCTGGAAACGGGAAACTCCTCAATAAAATGCAGTCAAAGTCATCATCATCATCATTCACAATTTGCTATATACAATGTACAATATACAATAATTTCCGAATCCGAATCCGACAACCGACATCGGATTTCTCCAGCTCTATTAGATTTATGTACAGATTTATAATACTTAATTATTTAGCTCTTGTTTTTGGTGGTGAGGGTTTGGTTTGGTACTTTTGGTATTTGGTATGATTTTATGACACTTGAGAGTCTTTGAGACTTGAGTCTTTTCTGTAACGTGGAATGTGCATAAATTATGAGTGAATGAGTGTTTTGAGTTTGGTGCTTTGAGTTTTGGGTTTTGAGTTTTGGTGTTGACGAGTCTCAGAGGAAATGAGAAACATGAACATGAAAACATTCTCTTGTGTTTGTCCGAGTTTTCTTGTACAAAAGTACAAAGTACAGTGTAAAATATAAATGTTAAATGTTAAATATGTACTTGTAGCCTGTAGATTTTGGATGAGATGGTCCATTTGCTCCTTCTTTGACGTGGGTGATGAGACGATCATGAACTCTAAAGAGTAAAGAGTAAACAGAGTAAATGGCTGAAACATAAGGCATTAACCATTAAACATTACAAGTACCTTCAACCTACAAACTACAAACATCTTTCTCTGCCTACTATTTAGACGTTGGATGTTGGATGTTGGACGTTTTGTCAGTGGCCATTAACATGTATCCATTATCCATTACCCATGCAAAATATCCAACATCTAAAATCTACAATGTACAAAGTACAAAGTAAACACGGAATACGGAATACGCCACAGAAAACACAAGAGCGGATTTAGAATTTAACTGAGTCTCTTTATTTCCCTCCGTCCTGTCATTAGTCATTAGTCCTTAAGCATTAAACAGTAAAGAGTGGAGGAAAGTGTAAAGATTAACTGTAGAATATAGAAAACGAAGCAATGTGATGCTATGGATATGTATATAGTATATAATATACATGACTCTGGACTGGAGGATGGAAAATGGAGAATGGAGAATAGTTAATGGGAATGTTTAGACTTGAATCCTGAACCCAGAGCCAAGTTGAGTTGGGGATTGAGGAGGGCTAATCGCTAATCGCTAGAAAATGGGAAATGGAAACGACAGACCATTTACCATTTATATTTACATTCATTTGCATAATTTCCAATTACGTATATTTCCTCTCATCTCTCATCTCTCGATTTTCAATTCTCTTTCCTTTGGTTGGTTGTTGATCCACAGGATTTGGGACTTGGAATTTGGAATTTTAGTTAAAAAATAAAGGGGAGAGAAGAATTATAAATAATACATAATATTGTGAATTCTTCGACACTCTGCATTCTAAATTCCAAAGGTAGTTATTAAATACTCGTTTCTATTTCTAATTTCTAATCCATTCCATAATAATTCAATTCAGTTATTTACCGTTTAAAGTAGAAGATTCAGGGGAAAATCAGTTGTTTTAGATTTTTGATACTAGTTACAAGTTTTTAAGTACTCTGTGATTTTTCTCTCTTTTGTTGCAAACAATTGGGCAGGAAAATCTTCACTAAAATGCCATATTCCCAAGTATTAAAATCTCGAGCGGCGTCAAACTTTTACATGTTGTAGAATCTCATGTTGTTGAGTTTCAATGCCGTTTTCAGAAATTAAATGAATTTTTGTACTCGACGATTGGGAAGTTGGGTTGCTTGGAAATCTGCACAGTTTTTAATGCCATGAGTTTTATTTCTTGTTTCTGCATAACTTGCCCCTTGCACGGTTTACAGTGCATTTTGTGTTGTGTAAAAGTGAGATGTGTTACATTTTTTTAAAAGTCAAATTGGGTGCTACTCCAAACTCCAAACTTCAAAGTCATATTTCACACGTGTTTGAGATTTTAGATGGAAGATGAAACCCTGTTCTTGTTCTTGTTATCAGTAATTAGTGGAGAATTATGAATTATCTAGTATCTAGTATCTAATTGCATTATAATTAGCACTTTGTTCTAGTTGTCAATTGGAAATTGGAAGTTGAAAAAAATCCTCGTTACTCATTTGACGTGGTTGTGGTTGTGTGACGACGGGAGTGGAATGAAATGGAAGTGAATGACGCATTTATGTATATATGTGCGAATGGCATTATGAATTATGATACTAATGATGAATTCCTAATACGTAATAATAATAATAGTACACGTGCTTCCTGACTCCTGACAGCAGGATGACTGTTAAATGCTAAATTGTAAATGTGAACGTGCGTATTTATTCCAAAATAATAGTACTATCACATTTTTCAACTGTTACTGAGTTTATTATCCTGTTTCACTTCAACATTCAATATTTGCTGTTTGCTCTGCCTACAATTTACTATTTACAGTGCATTTTTAAATGTTGAATATTGAGGGCGGGTGTGGAACCATTTACTACATACTCTTTGCCATTTACCATGTTAGCACATTTTAAATTTTTTAAAAGTACACAATCGCCCTTTTAAAATCTGCAGATAAATAATAAATACGATAACACAGACACAGATTAAATATTTTAGATTTTAGTCCAAGGTAGAACATTTAAACTCTCAAGTCTCAAGTCTAAAAGCTAAATCTTGTGCATATAATATCAAATACATTTGTGTCAAGTTAAAACGCCACAGGAAGTTTTTAGCGTAGAAAATAGGAAGCTTAGGTTAGGAGAAGGCGTCCACTCATCGATGTCCACAGCCACTACTATTTACTACTTTTATCATTTTAGTAAAAAAACATTTCTAAACTCTGTATTAAAAATTAAAAGGGGATGCTTTTCAATTTTCATTTGTCAATTCTCAAGTAAATACAGTAATTTTTGGACCTATTTTGTGTTTTATATTTTGTGCAGGGGTAATTAACCGTAGTGGAAAAACATGGTCTGACTCGGAACTCAAAAACATGTGAATGCTGAAAAAGATTATTATTATTATTTACACATGTGTGTTTCTGTTTCTGTTTGTATTTGTATTTATGTACATTTTGAATTGAGAGTTGAGAGTTGCAAGTTAAATCCCATTTACATAAATATTATCACTCCTTCATTAATAATGAGACACATGTTTTTTTTTCCTTCCTCTCAACTTCCAGCTCCAATGAAATGAAATGAGAAATGACGAAATGAGACACACAAAACACACGTATATACATTTTCTGCATGCACACTGAAGATAAAAATTATTTCATGTATAATATTTATTCTTCCTAAATATTTTTGAAGTATTTTGTTTGTATTCTGTATTTTCTCTGTTTGAGATTGGACATGAGACATGAAAGATGAACCCTGACCGTAATACTAATTATGAAATATTAAGTATTATTTTCATAGTTATATCAAAGTGTATTAGTAGTAGTATTAAAAATTATAATATGAAAAGCATAATATACACTAGGTACATAAATGAAGAGGAAAAGACTTGTCATAATAATAATTATGTAAATGAGTCAGTTTGGTTGTTAAACCTTGGAAACTTTTCCATTTGGATTGGATTTGGATTTGTACATATTTGTAGTTTGTAGATATTTGATATTTTGGTTGGGACTGGGTGCATTTGACAAAATCCAACATCCAACATGGTATTTAAATATCATGATTAGACATTACACATTACACTGTTTTAGCTCAGAGCTCAAAGCTGAAAGGAAAGGAGAGGACAATTTCATTATCAGAAACTCTTTACTCTTTACTCGCATACTTTGTGCTTTGTGCATCGTGCATATTTACAGTGTGTAATAGTTAATAGTCTGAAAAGTTTTAAGCTTCAAGTTTGGAGTTTGGAGTTTTGACCTCTGCTCGTCCACTCACTCACTCCTTCGTTTACTATAAACTACAAACTATAACTCGTCCAAAACTTTGATGTAACTTTTAACCATGTTGAAAATGAAGAAAGATAAGATATTCCTTAAGTCATTCATTCTAATTATTATTATATATTTTGCTTCTTTTTGACAGGCAACAAGCAAGTGCGAGCTGGAATTTACGGTAGAGTCTAGAATCTAGAGTTTAGCGTGGTCGAGGACACAAAAGAACACGGTGGTTATTTTACACATTCTGGATTCTGCTCAGCTTAGTTTGAAGTTTTGAAGACTCATCGCTCATCATTCTACCTTCAAAATCCCCCCTGAAATTCCGAGTGCCACGTACAACGTACAACGTACAACTTGTGAAATTTCTATAAAATATAAAAAATAAAAGTGTAGTGAATTTTGAATATCAATCAAAAGATTCAAGTCTCAAGATTCAAGATGCTCCAGAATAAAATTGTCAATCGTCAACTGTAAATTGTGAATTGTAACAGATACGGAGACGGATAAAATGTGATTATGCAAATTCAAGATTCAAGAACACAAGTGAAAAAAAGATAGAAAAAAGGGAAAAGGGACGAGAATATTTTATTTTGATACGAGCTGCAATACTTTTGCAAGTGAACAATTTTTTCTTTGTGCAATTTACCATTCAAAATCCAAAGCAAATTCAAAGCAACGTAAAACGTAACGCATCACATCACATATTATTCATCGATCCACATTATCATCATTTTATTTACATTTTCAAAATAACTGTCAGTGCTTACACATTTTAGTACATGTGGCTATGTTCTGTATTCTGCATTCTGTATGAAATGATGTGAGTTGACAGGATTGCAAATATTAAATCATCGTCCTGAGTCCTGAGTCCTGAGTCGTCATTGTCATCGCCATTGTAATATAAAATATAAAGTATATTATATTATATATCATCATTTATTATACGCATTGCGCTAGAATCTACATTCTCGAATCTACACTTTGACATTTTCCTTCTGCTCCTCAAGACTCAAGATTCCAAATTCCAATTGTGACTCACACTCAAATATCAAATATCAAGTAAAAAAGTTGTCTCTTGTCTCTGCTCTTGTTTTGTCAAGTCTCAAGACTCAAGTCTCAAAGTCCATCAATTTCAATTTTTCAACTCTTCTCAAGTTGAAAATACCAAATATCAAATATCAAAGCTCTCTCTTTTTTTCTCAAGGTTTGGAGTTTGGAGTTGTCGTTCATCGTTGCCTTTGACTTTGGATTATCAAAGGAGTATAAAGAATAAAAAATAAATCTAAAGCTAAATAAACGAGTTTAGTGTGAAAATCTATCAACGATCAACGATAATACAAATACAAATTGATCATATCTTAATAACAAAAAAAAATTCAAGTGCATTTTACATTTTACATTTTGATCTCTATATTTTCTCATTTTGTTTTTTTTCTCTTTGTGTTGAATCTCAAATCTCAAAACTCAAAACTCAAGACGAAAGAAATGAAGTAAAACATACGAAACAAGAAACTAAAAACTAAAAGTTGTCCATTGTCCATATAATTGTGATTGTACAAATTAGTGAGATAAATCACCTTAATCTTTTTTAATTAAAAACAAAATAGTGATAGTAATAATAATAATAATAAAATCAAGATGAACGGGAACGGCGGACAAACGTCGGCAGATGGGATAATAAAATGGTCACAGATGGACTTGAGTCATCTGGACATAAGTAGCAAGTCATACCCATCCAGGAATTTTGAATCTAGTCCATTCTCTATCGATCCAGTCATTTGTGGACGCGTCGCATTATGGTAATAAAAATAATAATAATAATACTTGTACTTTTTATACTTTATTATGTAATTCCATTCATAATTAAACCTCGTGTTTAGACATTAGACATTAGACACGAGTGTCCGGATTTTGTTATATAATAATTTTTAATTTTGGGGTTGGAAATTCTATAAGTAATTTTTTTGCTGTCATGCCATGTTTTTTATAGGTATGGAGACGTGTTGTCTCTGTGTGTTGATGGGATTACAGCGACTACAAATGAGACAGTTGGTGAGCTTCCAGCACCGATAATACAGAGAACTGGTGAACATTTCCTTAGTGAAGCACAAAAAGAACTCCGTTCCATTCGAACTGGTACATAATAAATTATAAATTATCATAAAATACTATGAGTTTTTAAATCTATAATTAAATTGTTCCTGTATTCCTATTGAATGAAATTATTATAATATTGAAATATTGATTTTAATTTTAAATTTGTACAGGTGAAGCTCGCCTTGCCCCAAGTCACCCAGCGCTACCATGTCGTCACTTAATCCTCACCGTTTCACCTCGATATTCTGACAAGTATAAGGTACAAAGGAAAAAAAAAAGAATCATTATTATTATTATCATACAACTTTCTTGTATATTCTTATTTTACTTTTGAGTAATTTTACTTTGTTATTATAATTATTTTGTTCTGTAATTGAATTTTAGACTGCTGCCGAAACTGCGTTGTTCTCTTGTTATAACTCAATTCTCGAGGTACAAATGTTTTAAATTAAATTAAATTATTTAATTTTGTAAAAAGTATCAACTTGAGAAATTTCTTTACTTATAATGACAATAAATAACAATATTAAATCTTTTTGTCTTTGTATGCTTTTGTAAATTTGTAGAAAGCCAGTGAGCGGAATATGGAAGCTGTAGGAATTCCTCCTCTTCATTTGGCGGGTAAAGCCGTTTTTCCAGACGAATTAGGTGCTAATATTGCAATTAGAACTGTGAGAAGATTCCTCGAGAAAGGTTATGCATCCCCACAGCTCATCATCCTCGCCATTTCTGATCCAGCTCTTTTTCGGTGAGTGTAACAATTATTATTATTTATTTGTAGTTTATTTTTCAACAGTAAGAAAAGCACAAGTTTAGCAAGTTTTACTTTTAAATATTAAGCATTTTGTATTATAAAGTAGGACGAAAAGTCAAGGTTAAAGTTATTTTTTATTCCTTATTCCGATTCCCAAGTTCCGACTAAAAGTGTTTACATCATCAATCTATAAAAAGCTGATATTGAACGAATCCAGAGTCCCGAGTCATTATAAATTGAAACCTTTAGCCATCAACCATCAAGTACACAAAAAGCAAAAAGTAGTCTAAAGGAAGGAGAAAAACAAGCGGAAGTATCAATATCACATAATGTTATTGATTATCAGTATTATTGATTACACATGCACTTTTTCCAACCCATATTTTTTTTTATCTTCTCAGAGTATCACATTAATAATTCAATACGCTATACTCGACACAATATGAAATACCTTTTGTCCACAAAAGACGGGTTAGATGGGGGAATAAAAACAAGCAAATAATTGCACTTCCAGGAACACAAAACAAACAGACGGGAATAAATAATAAATGATAAATGTAAAAGGATAGGAAAATTAGACTTTATTCTTGATGTAGGCTCAAAACTACATAAAGCTCACAAAATTCTAAATAAAAAGAGCATTATATAAAAGATAAAAGTTAAAAAAGGTATCTATTAAAATTTAAAATTTACAAAGTCTCTATAGATAACAAAATAAAATACTGGTGCTTTGATCTTTCATCTTTTTTCGAGTTTCGAGTCGAGGGACGAGTAATTAAATTTTACGTTTTTTTACATGTTTTACAAAGTGGAAAGTAAATTGCAAATGGTAAAAGGGTAAAAGGTAAAATGAATAGGAAATAAAATTAAGCAAAAGTATAAAGTGCATTTTATTGCATTTCATGCAAAAAGCAGAAAGCAGTCGTTCCCTTTTTATCTCCAGTTGTTTCTAATTTCTAATTGAATATTCAATATTAAATGTTAAATGTTGAGCACTTGGGAATAATTGCAGTAATTGGAAATTGAAAGTACACACGTTTACTATTTACGAGATGGAAAATGGGAAATGTGCATAGTTTAATTAATTTGAACTGGAAATTGGAAACCACAACGAACAAAGAAACAAAGAAAATTGCTCCCAGCTCCAACTCAATGTAAATATAAAATAGACAAATTGTTAATTGTTTTCTTGTTCTTTCTCCGTGTTCCATCTTCCATGTTCAATGTTTCTTGTGCACTCAACTTGTCGTGAGCATTGAGCATTGAGCGTTGAGCATTGATCCGCTAGCCAATTTAAATAAATAATATTGTTGTAAATTGTAGATGGATGGATAAAAAGAAAGGTAGTGCTTTCTTAAATATTATTATTTCTTGTTGTTAGTTCTATTGGGAAATTTCATGTTCCGTGTTTCGTGTTCCGTGTTCCTCGTTCCACGCTTTAAAATAACAAAAAGAAAGTAAACAAAAGGAGAAGAGAGAAAAAGAAAAGAAAAGACTCACTCGCTATTTCGTCGCTTCGTCGTTCCTTCTCTTCACTTTGTTCTCCTTTTCAAGGATGGCCATGTAATATTTAAATATTAAATACACGACCTTGTTTTATCTACTCAATTACTATGTACAATCTACAATGTACTATGAACCGTTCAATACATGTCTACTGTCTATACTTTTCCTATACTTTCCAAGTGAAGGCAAGTGAAACGGAAAAGAAAGTCTATAGTTTCGATTTTGCCATCGATATTTCCTCTTTAGTCGTAGAAAGGAGAAAGGAGAAAGTTGTGTGACGTAAAGTAAAGTAAAGTGTGTACTTATTTTATACTCTATAAAATAGAAAATAGATATCATTCTCGTTGTCGTCGTCCTCGCTCTCGTCGAAGTTGTCCTTTTTCTCCTTTTTGTTCTCGTTACTCGTTACCGAGTTCCTGCTTCTGTTTCTATAGTTCTAGTTCTAGTTCGCCTCGGAGCATAATATTACATGTACAATATATTGTACATGGGGAAATCGCTAGTTAAATGTATAGTCGTAATATGTAATATTCGTGTGTAGGTAATTTCTATACTTCTTTTCACAAAGGTAGACCATAGACCACGAGGTAGATAAAAGATAAAAGAGACAATAGACAAAATGTCAAAGTGGAATATTTTATTTCTTTTCATTTTTTCCATTGTGAATATTTTTATAGTTGAGAATTGAGAATGGAGCGTCGAGAGTTGAATTTTTAGAAAAATGAGAGACGAGAGACGACAAATTTTCTATTATCTATTATTATAAAATAATAATGATGAAATTCTGCATTATTGTGTATTGTGTACATTGTCAAAATAATGATGCAACGTTTTGCTCGGGCTCGGGCTTTTGTAAAACTGATTATGAAAATGAATATGAAATATGAATATTTGTGAATATAATTTTACAAATTACAAGAATATTTATTTGCTTTTTTGATTGGAGAGTTTTAGATACTTTCTTTGCAATTTGTTGTACCAAATATTGAACACAGAGGGAAATTTTGTGCATTTTTGTATGAATTCCAACTGTCAAAAATAGAAATAGAAAAAATCCCGAGAATATTCATTATTAATTCTTTTTAGTTCATGATTTGTACTTTGTACTTGAAACAGTGTGTTTACAGTTTATAGTTTACATGCTGATTTTTTTAGGAGTGCCGACAGATTTATGATTTATCTATTATGAGACTTGAGAATTTGAGAATTTGACTCATTTCCGCTCCATTCTCCGCTCTCCATTCGATACGATACATGAGACATGAATCATGAGTCTGTAGTCTGTAAATAATTTTTTGCGTGTGTAATTCATGATTCATACATGAAATTCTTAAATATCATAGAAAATTCAAAGTCAATGTCAAAGTCAAAGACAAAGTCAAGGTGGATGAAACACGGGAGAAAAATGGAATATCAAATTCTGTCATGTTTTAATTCTGGTGGGTGGATGTTTATTTTAGACCTCCTGAATTTAAAATAACTGTAGACTGTAGAGTTGAAATGTGGAATTTCGAATTTGTAATTTTTTATGGAACGTGGAATCGGAATGAAGGATGAAAAAATGTGTGTAGATTTAAGATTGTAATAAATCAAAGTATATGTTGTGTGACTTGTGACTCTTGTGTATTTAATTTTAAATCTGTACAAGTGTTTATATTTTTATTTTGTGTATTTTGTATTTCAGCCTGTATCAAACTTTGATGGTGGGTTATTTCCCAAGAGAATCTGCTCATGAAGACTTTGCCTGTGTTAGACTCGAACGTGAAATTGGGGATGAAGAAGGACGGTAAATACTAAACATTTAATACAAAATATTAACTTTTTCAATTAAAATATATATTTAATATTTGTATTTATAGAGTTTTTTTTATTCATGTAAGAACTTTTTATTATTGAAAATTCTTGAGTGCACTTTCATTACGATTTGCAATTTATGACATTGATCTTTGATGTCTGGACTCTGACATTTTGATGGATCTGTTTCTGTTTCCGAGTTTTGTTTTTTGTGTAGCATCGAGTGATTTCAAAATAAAGAGACTTGAGACGCAGTATTATCGTCTTGTGAATTGTGAAAGAGGATGAAGTAACAATAATTTTTGTTTCTTTGTTGTTGTTGTTGTTCTAGTCCGTGGTTACCTGACCGACGAATTAGGATATTTTCAAATCCCGCAGATAGCAATAGCGTTGATGATGACGACAGTGTGCTGGAGAAGATGAACACGGAATTTGTCAAAATGCAAGATGACGTGGATAAGCAAAGACTTTTGAATGATGGCAATCGAAGGAGAAGAACTCTGTCCAATCTCAATGATATGGAACGGTGAGCTTTCACAAACATTCCGCAGTCAGTCTTTAGCATTTAACAAAAATCAAACCATTTATATTATATTTGCTCCAGTTCAGTTCAGTTTGTGACAAGTGACTTAACTTTAATTCTTAGTTTGTAGCTCAAAGTTCTAAAGTGTTCATTTATTTATGGAAGAAGGAAAACAGAGAAAAATAGTTACAATACCAAAGAAATGTCAAAAAATATATCAATTGTGTTTCCTTTGTTCTTTCAGCCATATCGCGATAGAGATCGAGGCCAAGGAAAGGTACGTATTTTTTTATCCATCTTTTTCATATCTTTTTAATTGTTTTAATTTAAATTTAGTTTACACTGAAAGTTGGAAACGTTGGAAATTTGAAGTTCTCTTGTGAAGTCTACAATTTGTGGAATTAAAGTTAAAGTTGGACGCCGCTCAAGATTTCTGTGGAATTTAACCTCCTGAAGCGTAAAGTAGATTGTTTTTGGGTTTTTCATTTTCTATCTTAACTTTGAAGTTTTGTCACCTGGGTTTAAAATTTTAATTAGAAATCGAGGTAGAACTTTGAGCATTAGATTTATTGAAAATTAAAAGCTCAATTTTTACAATTTTTATTTAGTTTTTCATCATCTTTTTTCCAGTCTCAGACAATTTTGTATCTACAATTTATTGTCTCTGCTATTTTCTGTATTTTGTATTCAAAGTTGAGAATAAGGTGTCTCCTTGTTTTACTTTTTACTTGTCAGGAATTGAAGATGACGATTTGTACTTGAGCTTTTATTTTATGTCATCAAATGCACATGAAAAATAGGAAAAAAGAGAGGACATGTGCTTTATTTTTATGGTTGGAGAACGAAGAATATAAAGAATATTGATTTTAACAGTCTCTTTCTATTTACAAAATACAAATAGTATTTAGTATTTCTAAATATATGTGATGACTGATGACGCTGATACTTTTAATACCCATTTAATTGCAATAAAATTGACATAAAAAGTATTAAATGTATACACATAGTTTTTAGTCTAGAGTTTATGTTATGGTTTGTACTTTGTACAGTTTGTAGTTTGGAGAGTGTGCGTTTCAATTTTCAATTCATTGTGAATCGTCAGTCGTGAATAGTCACGCAATTTCACATAAACCCAAAATGACGTCAAATATGGTTTGTTTTATCTGAATGACTTGATTCTCAATACTCAATACTGAATAGTAAATCATATTGAATAAGAAAGAGATGATTATTATTATCCTTATTGTTCCTCTGATTATAAATGCATAATGTAATATTAGTAATATGTGAATGTAGAATGTTGAATGTAGAAATAGAAATACTTAGACATGGAAATAAAAGTGAGGTTATGTGCATAATAACAATAACCATCATCTTCCAACTTCAACCTTCAACCATTTGATAGTAAAAGTTGAAAGTAATGCCTTTTCTTCCTCTCTCTTGTTCTTCTTACTCTTGTTTGAAAGTGAAGATATCGTACAAGATACAAGATTCAAATGGAACGGAATTACCAAGGCAAATCACAGATTTGAGCTTTGAGCTTCAGGTTGAAGTTGAGATTAAGATAAATAAAGTGGTTCAAAATATAAGAGACAGGAGACAAGAAAAGTTCACATAATTCCTGAACAGTTTTGACTGTATCATGCGGAAGATAACACAGAAATAGATCAAGTTTTGAGCTTTGAGTTGAACTAGAAATATCTTCATTTGTAATCATTTCATTGTTCATACGTAATGAGCAATAAGTAAAAGGATGTGGAAAACAGCAGACAAAGATAATAATTGTCTCTTGTTTCGTCTCATCTCAGTTCAGTCAACATCTGAGTTCTGAGTTCACTGACAATAAAAACGAGATTCTCAAGCTGAAGCATAATAATAATAAATAATATAATAATATTTCAATGAATATTATACATTTATTATTTTCTGTAGTTCAGTTTGTAGTTTGTGGACAAAAGATAGATATTTTTATTTACATCGGAAATTGAATTGAAAGTATTACGAGATAAAAGAAGTTGGTGACTTGTGTTTTCTGTTCTGGCTACTCGTTGATATCATTCTTATCAATTATCAATTATCAATAGAATTACAAAGAGGATTTATTCAACTCGACAAAAAAGGTCCCAGTAAAATGTGGAATTGCAGTTTTTTCTGGTACGGATTTTAATTGCAGAAGCTCTTTAGTCCGCAGTGCAGGCTGCAGGTTATCACTTATCAATTGTGTGTGAAAATTGAGAGTGAAAAGTCAAGTGTCGAGTGTCCACATAATATTTATTTTCTGTTTACTATTTGTTTTGTTTATTTACTTAACCGATAATCAATAGCCGATAGTTTACCATTAACCACTTTTATTCAGTTTTTTTAAAAACTGGTGCTATTAAACTCGGACAGTTTAAATGTACAATGTACAGAAACCAGAAACCGAATTAAAGTGGATTTTACAGAAAGTATAAAATATAAAGTCAAGTGGCTGAATGTGAAATGTGAATAGTGAATTGAAACTAAAGAAACTAAAACAGTTTTACAGCATTAAGTGTTTTTAGTGCATTTCCTCATTTTATTTTATTCATTTTGTGCAAAGATTTGAAATTTGTAATGGACTGAGATTTGAGAACTTTGAACCGGAACCAATATTATTAAAAGTATAAAAAATATAAAACAGTAAGAGCACGCACCAGCGTTTGTGTGCGTGTGACGTAAATCGGACAAACTGGGTTGTTTTTGCTTGACGAGAAGGCGACTGTCCCTGAGAAGATACAAGAGGTTGAAAGAGGAGAAATATTCAACCAAGTTTAGAATATCGATAGTGGACAAGGAAAAAATGATGGTGGAAGTGGAAATCCCCACTGAGGAATTACAGTGAGCTCTTATATACATATTTTTTTCAATCAAATTGAAAATGTCAATGAAATTCAATTCCAGTTATTTTCTAGTGTTGTAATTAAACACTGTACCTATTAAATAACTTTAAAAAATTAGTACGTTATTTCTGGTCCAACTATAATACGCTGACGATTTAGTTCCTTTTATCAGTAGACTCTGATACGACTGAAAAATATAACAAACGGCGTCCAACTATACCAAAAATTTAGTTTTTAAAAATGAATCAGTCTGCTCATCTTTTTGTCATTTCTAACGTTGTTGAGATTCAGAATCCAGAAAATTTCATTGGACAATTATTACTGTAAAACTGGAGAAAAGGGAAAAATCTCTGCCCTTGAAAGAAAAATTGAAAATAATCAATAATTCGAAGCATTATTTCTATTCTTTTGTATTTTGTATTTTATATTTCAATCACCAAAAATAGATGGAAACTTGAGTAGAATGTGAATATTAAATGTTGTTGGTAAACATATGAAACATGAGCGGGTAATAATAACAAATGACAAACAAAAGAATGTAGAATTTTTAGCTGAGGTTGTCATTTGAATTATAAATAGTTACAGACGTCACTACGCGAGAGAGCTAATGATGTCATTCAAATTTCCAATGACTTAATCAACTTTTTTCTGTGTATTGTGTATTGTCTACACACAACTTTTTTGTTTACGTTTTTTGGAAAAGTTCAGTATAATTATAGATGTACAATGTATTTTTTATTCTCAAAAGAATGAAAAGAATGTATAATTTACTCATCATGGTTTTATGTATTGTGTTTTATGTATTTCAGACAAGAGAGGATTCTTCGGAGGGCGAGGACCGAAGATTTATCCGAGATTTCCAAAACTGGATGCCTTTACCGAAGTGGACAAGATAGATTAGGCAGACAAGTGATAGTTGTGATAGGAAAATGGTACATACTCTTTTTTTTTATCAAATAATTGATTAAATATCAGAAGAAGAATTTTTTAATTTATTATCATTATTATTGATTATTGACTATTGTTACATTTATTATTTCTGTTTCCAGGTTCCGTCCGGATGCGATGGATCTTGACAAAGCTTTTCTCTACCTAGTCAAACTCCTTGATGACATCAATGGAGAATATTCCGTCATCTACTTTCATACTGCCACTAGCGCTGAAAATAGACCTTCTTTCAAATGGTACAAAGCTCAATTATAAAAATCAAAAGCTATCTTCTATTTTTTTAAATCATTTTACTTATAAATTTAAAATAATATCAACAGTAAAAAAGAATTTCCACGTGTTTCATTTTTTTCTCTAGGATGCGTGCCGTTTATGACAACATGGAGTACCGTTTTAAAAAGAACCTCAAGTCTTTATGCATTGTTCATCCAACAATGTGGACCAAGGTACTTTATTTATTACAATTCTTAAACATTAAACATGTTCATTTTTATTCCTACTCTTGAATTCTTGACTTGAGTTTTAAGTACATTTTTCACTTTAAAATCCTCATGTGACCATTTGCCTCTTTCTGTCCTCTTTAGTCTTTCGTTTCTTGACTTTTGACTTTAATAGAGTTGAGCACACTGAACAGAGAAAAAGTATCGTGTTTTGCGTATTTTGCATGGCATGGAAATGGAATGGTTATGGATATTAATGACCAAGAACCCTACATTTTGCATGTGTATAAAATGTAAAGAGTAAAGAGTATTTTCTGCGTGTATTATTATAAAAGATAGAAAAATCCCCAGACTCCACATTTTCCTTTTTTTCTACATAATTTAAACGGATATTTCCTGCTCTTTCTTTTTATTCTACTCACATTGACTTTTGCTACAGACTCTAGAATCTAGACTCGAGAGTATGGAGTTTAGGGTCTCCGATCTCCAGCTCACTAATAATAATATAATGTAATGTGTGTGGTGTGTATGGAGTATAGAGAGTAGAAAGTAAAAAGTAGAAACTTTTATGGAATCTCCAGACTCTTTTTCACCTGTAATAGAGATGTTATGTTGTAAATCCAACTTCTGCCAGTGACCTCCTTTTCCTTTTTTTCTTACTTTCTCTCTCCAAAGAAACAGTACATTATGTTACATTATGCCTGTCTATCTTTCTATCTACAATCTACTTGGACCACCGAAACGGAGAAAAAGTGAGAGTTAAAGAGTGGAAAAATGTTGACTTTTTCCTCATTCACTCGAACTCGTTTTCGTACTTTGTCTTTTGGCTTTTGGGTATTTTTTTTTTCTTGGGACATAATAAAAAGAAAATAGTTTAACCATGGGGAAATTTACAATGTACGTGCATCAAGCAGCAAGTCTCAAGTCTCAAGTCATGAAGGTTTAGTTGGCGTTTAGTGGAGAAGCTGTACTTTTTGTACTTTGTACTTTGTACATTTTATACATGAGTGAATAGAAAATCAACTAAAGAGTAAAGAGTAACGGTGGTGCGATGTGCGATACATGATGCGATGTAGACATTAGACATTAGAGAAAGGGAGATTTTTTCAATGTGTAGTACAAGTATTTTGTACAGTATAAAGGAGCAAGTTTTGTGGTGTGATAAGAAAACAGAAATAATAAATCAGGGTGAAACATCCAATTAAGTGTGCTATTAAGGTCTCATTCTCCATTCTCCAACGTTCCAGCGTTCCAGCGGTTCTGAGAACTCTGATGGGTTTTTTATGGGTTTTATAACACGGTAATAAGAAACAAGAGGCTCATTTTGGCCTGACTTGACTACAGACTACAGACTCTAAAACTCTAAAGACTACTTGATACTTGATGTTTGAAGCTCAATTCCAGTCATGTACCATGTGATGGTGTTGGTGTTGGGATTTTACTTTGTCCGATATGACTATGACTTGTTCCGTTATTTTATGACGGTTATTATGATTTTGTGGGGAGGAAATGAAATGAAATGTGGACTACTTGTGGATACGAGGACGATAGTTTTTGTTTGAGGCTCATGGTTTATACTTTATACTCTATACTTAATTATCAAAAAGTGGACCAACATCCGATTACCAATCATGTATCATGAACATGAACGTGCTTTTACAGCTCATAGAGTCATAACATATAAATCAAGTACATGTAAAACGGACAGATAATAATTATCGACAAAAGAGATAATCAAAACAAAGTTTAAGTGTAAATATTTACTCCTTTTAATTTTTAAGCATGAAGTATTTTCTAGTCCAAGTATTTTTCATATCAGCTTAAAATGTACAATGATAAAATATACTTGTACAGAAAATATTATGGAGGTAAAAAGCACAAGGTAATTTAATAAAGAGGAAGAAAAAGTAGAGAAAAATAGATACATATTTTGTTTATTTTTGTTCAAGTTGAACGCCGTTTGAAAAAATTGTGCGTATTTTACAACTGGTACAACGAAGATAAAGAATTCTTAATTTTTTTGCTGTGAATATAGCATACCTACGTCAAACATTTCAAACGGAAATCTGTACTTGTATCGATTTGAAAAAGAGGAAGAAATGAAAAATGAAATGGCACTGATTTAGTTGAGAAAAAGAAAAGTGTGAGAACGAAAGTAACTAGAAAACTGGACAAAATGATGAATTTCAATTAATTTTTAATGTTTTATTTTATGAAATATTGACACAGGTTTTGATCTGGTACTTTACGACATTCATGGCCCCCGCGATAAAAGAAAAAGTTCAGAATGTTGCTGGACTTCAAGAACTGTATACTGTGATTGATCCGAATCATCTTCAAATCCCTGCTTTTGTCAC
Organism: Sminthurinus signatus; assembly: GCA_019776565.1. Taxonomy (NCBI): domain Eukaryota; kingdom Metazoa; phylum Arthropoda; class Collembola; order Symphypleona; family Katiannidae; genus Sminthurinus; species Sminthurinus signatus. The sequence goes on from JABASP010000750.1 coordinate 37,623, forward strand.
TGAAATGGACGTCACTCTCTTTGGTTTTGGAGGTAACAAGGAAATAACATTTACTTTTAATTTGGGAAATTATAGCTTATTTTTTGAGGAAATTGCCCTAGAAAAACACCATCTAATATTTTTTTTGTTTTTCTACCTCCTTCTTTCTTTTTTTGTCTTTAGCTGTCGCCATGTCTCACAATCATTCTTTGGCTAATTCGATGGCAAACACACCGACACTTCAATCTCCAACATCTCCCACATCCCCAACTCCAGTCAAGTAATAAATAAATGTGTAATAAATAATAATTAAACTGTCACCATCACCTTTTCACCAGCACCAGCGTCCTTTTTGTGTCTCTCAGCTCCGGATTTCAGATTTCAGTGTGTGAACAACGAGGAAGTATCATCATTAATCATAATAATAAATATTATGTGAGCCAGAAAAAAATATGAGCAAAACGTCAAGACGTCAAAAAGAATTTTTATTACTTTTAACTTGTAACTTTGTTCTATGTGATTCTTGACGAAACCACAAACCACAAACTACAAAAAATACAAACTGGAAACCATATACGACGAAAAATACATCAAAAATATTAACTATTATTATTACAAAAATTACAAATCGTAAAAGATGTGTAAATAAAATAAGAAAAAAACCTTATGAAAACCTTAAACCTTATAATATAAAAAAAACCTTCAAATTGAAAATACAACGACAAAATTAATTAATATTGATACAATTTAAAAAAAATATTTAGTGATAAATTGTCCTTTTAAGAATATTAAATATTATGTAAAAAAATAAAAAATACAGAAGAATAAGAAAAGAACAAAGCATTTTCAAAACAAAAGAAAAAACAAAAAGTATTTGGTATCATACGTAAAAAAAAAAACTTTTGAAAATGATAAATATGTCTTAAATATCTACATACACAAAAAGCAGGAAAAATATACATATTATTACTATACATAATTTTTTAGTCAATGTCCATACGACTAGAAAATTAATGAAAATATAATTATTATTGTTGAATGAATCAATCAAATATATATATATAAAAGAAAATATGAAATAGCTCACTTTCTCTCTAGCGTGTAATTTGTAATTTGTACATGATGAAAAAGAAAATTACACAAGTTTGTACATGGAAAACTTGATAAAATAATAATAATAATTAAATAGTAAATCGTACATTGTACATAAAAAATAATGACAATTATTAATGTAGAGTGTACTGAAAAATTGTCAGAAAAATGAGAAAGTTTTACCTTAAACACACAAAAAATATGCTCTCAAAAAAAACCTCAACCCTTATGCATTTTACTAAAAATAAAAAATATAGTGAATATTGAAAATATTATAGAAGTTGGTTCCTATTTTAACTAGTAAAATAAGTAAAAAATACTAAAGATGATAACATAAAGAATTATTGTGAAAATTGTGAGGCATTAACAATTTACAACATACAGATTTTTGTACCCTTAAACAGAGAAATGATGTACCCAAACTTACAAAAAAAAGTCAAAGTGTGTGGTTAATTTAGTATGTACTTTTTGGTGGAGAATTTTTGGTGCTTTATCATAAAAAATAAAAACATACCTGCAAAATGTGAACTGTGAATTACATTTAAACTTTTATGCAACTTACAATTAATTCTGAATGTATACTATACTTTTTTCTGCATTGTTATTTTCTTTTGTACTCATTCATGTTTGTCAAATGTCCAATGAAAACTGTGCAGTTTACTTTTTTTTTTATAGTTTATCTTTTTTCTACGAGATTAATTTTTATTTTAGTAACTACAGAGAAAATGTTTATTGTTTTTTGAAGATTTTGTAGCAAAACGTACTTAAAAGTTTTGATTTGTGAGTTATATTTGTAAACCAAAAATATATATATACACTTGTAAATATATAGGAAAAAAAATCATGTAAATTGTACAGCCGTTAAAAAACTTGTGATGGAAAAAAAAGTAGAGATAAGAAAAGGATAGAAATTATATTGTGAATAATGAATAATGAATAAGATTAGGAAAAAAACAAATCGAGAATATGCTTATAAAAAATGTTATGCCTATTACAATTACGAAATTTCATGTAATATGTAATTGGGAATTTCTAGCTGGACTTGCATGTAAATATTGTTGATTATAGATTGTAAAAGTTGAAAAATATTGGCTGTGGCAGCACAGCGTGCAGTATTTAAGGCTCAAGATTGAGAATTGCGAATCAATCACGATTCATAATATATTATATGATTAGACTATAGTGAAAACCTCAAGTTAGAAAGACATTATTTGTGAAGTAAAACTCTTGTACGGAGAAAGAAAGTACCAAGTAGAAAAGTACTTGTTAAATTTTGGTAAAAATTTGCATGTTGATATTTGCAAAACTGCAATAATAAAAAATAAAAAATATTATACATAAATGTAAAATGTACAAAAAATTGTACATGAATGGTAAAGTGAGAAGTGAAAAGACAGGAACAGGAGCTATGAAAATTATTAATCAGTGATTTCTATACTTCATAGAGCATTTAAAATTTACAGTATATGAAAATTATAGACATGAGACAAAGAAAAGAAAAATGGAGAAAGCGGAAGAAAATAAGTATTGAAAAGTGAAAGCAGGAAAAAACTCGAGTTGGACTTTCTATGTGTAAAATGTAAAAAATACGATAATATTTTATACAGTTACCTTTTCATGACATTTTATTTTCCTCTGGTGCTTTTGTTACGATACTTGTGAAACGAATTAATTATGAATTATGAAACTGTGTAAAAAGTTTCCGTTGTCCATTGTTAAATCAAAACCTTGATGAAATGTCTTATGTAAAAAAGTGTGAAAATATATTATGATATTTACCATTTGAATCATGTTATGTAAAGTTTAAAGTTATGCTTGTAAAAAGCTCCTCCTGTTCTTATAAATCCAAATATAAAATATATACTTAAGTACACACACATTTGTAACTCTAGACTCTAGTGTTGACAAAATGATGAACACAAAAACTACAAAACAAAACAAAAAAATATGAAATGAAATAAAAAATAAAGAAAACCTGACGAAAAATGAATAAATAAATAAAATATTAAAAGTAAAACTGATTGTGAGCTGCTAGCATTTTCATTTGATTTTCAACAGCTTTCATCCCAATGCCAACTTTTTTCTGTTCCCCTCATTTCAGCCTGAAAGCTTATATTTGAATCAGTCTGACGCCACTTGTGTTTTTTTGGGACTCAGTCATTTTCATAGGAGAACAGGAAACAGGACTATCCATTGACTTTTCATTCATTTCCTTCTCCTTGATTTGAGTCTTGAAAAATTTCTAAAGGGTAATTGAAAATTTCAGAGCGAAAGTTTTAATCATATAACATTCAATTTAGGCTCAACGATCTCCCTGCTCAAGTCCAGGATTTTGTCACAAATCTCAGAAAATGTTGGTCGTTCCTTTGGGTCTTTTCTCCAGCACTCGATCATCAAATCGTGTCTGCAGAGTGATCAACAATTGAAAATTAATGCTGGAAGTTTTTAAAATAGCACCAAAAATCAGGGTTTTAAGTCTGTTTATAAACTTTTACATTTTCTCATTGGCGAATTCCGGCATTTCAATGCGATATCCACCGCGAAGAATCTGAATAAATTTCGAATCAAGTCGGTCAAACAAGGAATACGGATCTTCGCCCAGTGAGAATATTTCATACATGAGAATTCCATAAGACCAAACGTCGGATTTCAAAGAGAATTTTTGATCCACGAGCGCCTCAAGCGGAAACCAACGCCACGGGATTTTAAACTGAAATCAAATACGACCAAAAGAACTGTTTTGTTTTGCAATGTATAAATAAAGAAATTTTTAATTGTATGAATGAAAAACGAACTGGATTGGTGTTGGCGTAAGTTTCATAGTTTTTGAGTTGAGTGCTGAATCCACCCTACCAACAAAGAAAACACGAGTCCAGTTTACAACGTGTTTAACACGTGTAGAACTAGTGCAAAACTCGTGTCGTGCA